>JAHHUM010001856.1:0-140600 GCA_036173005.1 Crenichthys baileyi | reverse complement strand
AGTCTCCTGGTTTTAAACTCAACATGACAGTATCTGGATGCTTCCATTTGCCTTACACTTTGCTGCATGTACACATGAATGTCCCCACTGTTGGAAAATAAAGGACATTTCTATTTTATTACCAGCTAAGCCAGGATGCTACAGATATTTGGGCATGTTTAAATATTTTATAAGCATTATCATCCCAGCTCTAACACTGCATACCTGTATAATGCACTTGCAACTATTTTAGGATCGATACAGTTGCAACCAAATGTTGCAACAATGACCTAATAACAGTTCTCAATCTATGCTACACTATGCAGGTGCTCTGTCTGTGAATGCTCCCATTTTTACCTATTTTAATTATTGTTAGGTATTCATAGACTATGTTTAGGGCATTGAACCCATTTCCAGATCTTTAAGAATGGAACAAAAATTTAAACAAGGCAGTAGAACACAAAATTTTACACCCTTCTTCACAATACACACCCACAGTACAAAACACAAACTGTATACTTTATGTGTGTGACTTTACTTACATCATTAAACATGCACCAACATACATGACACAATAAGAAACATGAAGAACCAGAATGTCTGCACATGACCCCCTTCTATCCCTAGTTTAAGTCTTCAGCATCAACCTTTATTTTGATAGCATTTCTAGCTCTTTGTTTGCATCTTTGACAAATATATAATATTATTAAACATAATCATGGTTTTAGGATTCTAGGTATATTTAACAGTAATCAGGTACTGAGATAACTATATGCAAAACTGTCTAAAGATCACAAAGGACATTTTATTTACTTGTATTTCTATAAAACTTTATTAAAAAGCTTCAACGTCTTGAATGTAAATGAAAATATTTTCAAAAGAGACACTGAGGCACTTTTTTTTATTTTTTGGAGAGTATAGGCAAGCCTCATCACAACACCACACTACTCTGTAAATGTTTATCTGTTTGGAGAACTGAAGACAGTTTCTCCTAGACAAAAACAAAAACACTATAAGACAACAAGCTTGAGGCTAGGGCTTTAAACTTTCTGTCTTGGAGGAAGCACATGTTAAAATGTGACAGTTCTGAATTTGAGTTTTTCTCTTTATTTACAGCACACCTCCAGCCAACAGAGTCAAAAACAAACTCTCCCTCAATCTAAGGATATTTGAGTGTATGTGTGTAGTATATTTCTCTATAACAGTGATATTAATCTGGAAAATAGTTTAGAATGTTTATCTTTTGGAGTGAGGTTCTGCAAGTATCATTACAAGATCATCATTTGTCTGCCTCTATTCTTGCTCCTCCTCACAATTGATGCTGGATCTGTCCATCTGTTTTTTTCTTTTTCTTCTTCTCTTTCTCTGGCTGTCTGCCTGTTAACGACAGCAGCTGTGCAGGGATACATCTAGCAGGAAATTCTCCATCTTGACTGGCTGTCTTGTGCCTGACAGCAGAGAAGCTGAGAGCTGAAGAATCAGGAAACAGCTTTCATCTTGTCTGTCTCCTGCCTTTTGCTCCCAACTCTCAACTCAGCTTCTGAGCAGAGAACAGTGTGTCTCACTGTGTTTGTGTGTGAATTGGTGGGGCAGAGTCATAAAAGCAGGACTTTGCGGAAATAATATTACAAAGAGAAATAAAGAAAAGAAAAAGTGAGACAGAAAGCTGATGCATCAGTCTTTCGAAGAAAATGCTCTTTCTTCCTTACTCTCTCTTCCTTTCCCTCTCTGTTTTTTCTGGCTGTTTTGATGTATTCAGACAAACCCACAGCACTCTGATGGTGAAACAGCCATGCAGACACAACACAACAGATGAAGAGTGTCAGCTGGTGGTTAGAGGCTCACACATGCTGCTTATCTCTTTCTTTCCCTTCCCCAACTGGATCTTCACACTCACTTTCCTTCCAGTATTTTGTCTTCTTTGTTTTTTTCATCCCACCAACATGTCTGCTGAAATATATCAAAGATCAATCATCTCCCAAACAACAAAAAATCGTCTGGGAGGATGTCTCGGTTGTATATGTGTAGCCTTGCACATCCAAACTGCTAGCAAAGAGCCACTCATAAACTTGTTCCAATTTAGGGAAATCCTTACCTCAGATGGTTTTATAACACATGTACATCTAAAAAATTGGATTATCATTGAAAAGTTAATTTATTTCATTAGTTAAATTCGTAAAGTGAAACTCATAAAGATTCATCATACACAGAATGATTTATTTCTGTTACTCTTAATGATTATGGCTTGCATTTAATCCTGGAAACCCAAACCCCAGTTTCTCAGAAATGTGGAATTTAACACATAAGACAAATTAAAAAAATAATTTGAAAAACAGAACTGTTATGTTCTGGCCTCACAGCAGTTCAAGAATGGTACACATTTGGTCCCCTAGTTCACGTTTTTTTTTTTTTTTACTGACATTGAAATCCTACAATGGGAAATGTCATCATTTAGTAATCATAAGTTTTTTTTTTTTTTTATTCCATTGTAAATAGGACAAATATCCAACACTTTTGTAGACCTGGGCACACCCAAATCTGCAAACTATTTTTGCATTTTGGATCTGCAATTGTTTACAGATGCCATTTTCTTAAAGAATAACAATTATTTTTTCTCTCAAAAATATTGCATTTATTATTGAGCAGTTAAAAAAACCTTAAATTCTGGGGTTTGCAAGCACTTTTGAGTCAATGATTTTCACCATGTGGCAACAAGTTTGGACACCACCGGCCTACACAGTCATTTAAGAGTTGTCCAGCTGACAATGATTGATGTTGAGGGTAAGCCAAAAGAGCTTATTGCTGTCTTGATGAAATTAACTTCAGCTTTCCAAAAAATTGTGTTACTTACAGTTAATTCATCATTTAACAAATATGGAAGTTACTCTTTCATTAGGAAATATGCTTGTTTCAATTGCTTTTTACCTTCAATTAATGTAAATATCAAATAATGTAAAAACCTTTTATGTATTTACTCAGGGTTATGTTTGGGTGACATTAATGTTTGTTTGACAATCTGAAACATTTAAGTGTGTAAAACATTGACAAACAGAAATCTGTATGCAGGAAAATACTTTTTCACAGCACTGCACATAAGCATAACATAAGGTTGATTGCAACATTTGCATTAACAAAATGTGGGAATGTTACTGAGCACATTCTGTTCTACTTTAACCATCGTCAGTTCCTGTTTTGCTATGTTTAGTCACCACAATTACTCTACAGTACACTGATAGGAAGCTCTGCAACTGAAATAACAGTGGCTGATACAATTTTACAACAATGGCTAAATTGTTCAGTGTATCTTGAGACAATTGGTCAGTTTAAAAAAATCTGTTAGTTTCAGGTTATTCAGTAAAGCACATTAGGATACAGCACACTTGTGTTAGACTTTTAGTTGTTAAAATAACTGTTTTTTGGGTGATTTTTTTCTTAGATGTTTGCTTGAAAGCTATGAAACAGTTGTCTTTGAACATGCCTTTGCACCATCTGATGCCTCATCTGTGCCAGTCTGTAGAAGCTGAGTCATGATAAGATGGGTAAGTAAGATGGATGGAAGCAAAACAACTCAGAGGAGAAAAGTCTCTATAGTCGAAGGTCCTTTTGGACTCAGCTTAAGCTTAAACTCACAGGGTATGGTGCACAACTGTGTGTATTGACTTAATCAGATTGAGTGAATAGGTGATAAGCCAAGTGATGCTGGAAGCAAAACACGTAGGGAACATTTTAGACGCTAAGTGTCTACTCTGGGCTGCTGGACTGCAGTTAGAATTACCCCTGTGTTTTCTGAGGTTCTGGATCTGAAATCTGCATATGTAGTTTGTAAAAGATGTGAGGAGAAAATCAAATCTAGTTAATAGAAAAACAATTTTGGAATGAGTGACAAGAGATATAAATCTGAACATTTCTGGTGCATTTTTGATTTGGTTAAACCATCGAGCAAGGAGCAGTAAACAAAGGAAAACTGCTGTGTAAATTCTAACTTGATTAAGTAATGAAAGACAAGTTGAAAAGAAAACATTCTTGTACTTTAATATACAGTTTACAACGATATGTATGAAAAACTACTCAAAGTTAGTTAGGTGTTGTAGGAACACTCGGCTAAATTTCTGGATGGTAAAAATAGGACACAATTTTATAGGGCAGAATGTCTAAATAAGTACAGACCTATTATGTTTTTAAATTTTAAAGATTTCTAAAATGTTTTAGCCTGCAACCACGTTTGGTTTAATGAGTTTGGCATACATGACAAAAAGTTTGGATACCACTGATGTTGAGTTATGTCCAAGAACGTGGTATCTGAAGTTGAAACTATATATTTACAAGCATTGTAGAACAAAATTCTGCAGTTCCACTGAGAGCTGGGTTTTGTTATGGCTATTCCAAAACATTCACTTTATTCTTCACTTTGTAACTAATTCGGTGATATTCTTATGGTCATTGTCCATTGAAAGACCCATTTGTGCTCACCTTTAAATGTCTGGCATATGTCTTGAGATGTTGCTTCACTATTTCTACATTATGTTCTATCCTCATGATGTCACCTATTTTGTGAAGCACATCAGTCCTCACTGCTGCAAAGCACCCACCCAGTGTCATGACCCCCGTACATCACAGCCAGGATACTGTTCTCAGGCTTGCAAGCTTCCTCTATTTTCTTCTAAATGTAACAATCGTCGTTACGGCAAAACATTTCAATTTTAGTTTCATCAGACGAAAGAACATGTCTCCAAAATGTATTTACCCCCAAGTAGATTTGGAAACTGTATTCAGTTTTTTTAATAATACTTTTGGAGTAATAGCTGCTTCCCTGCTCCCTCGTCTTTCAGTTCATGTTGGTACAGGTGTATTATCCACAGTTTCACTGTGGATAATGACACTATCTTACCAGCTTCAACCAGTATCAACGTCTTTTCCTCTGTATTTGTTTCTCATGTCTTGCATCAAAACACATTCATCTCTTGGACACAGAACCCATGTTCTTCCTAAAGAGTCTGATGGCTGAATACACCAATGATTTTTATACTCGTGTATATTTCTTTGAATGGATCAAGGTGGCACCTTCAGGCATCTGGAAATTGTACCAAGAATGAACCAGACTTGTCGAGGTACATAGTTCTCTTCCAAATACCTTCCCTGATTTCTTCTGATGTTAAAGTGACAGTGCAGTGTGCCTTTGTGTCATTTTGAAATAAACCCCAGATAGGTCTGTAAACGTACAAAAATACAAAAGAACTAAATCGTTCTCTTATTATTCTGACAATAAGCAAATAAAAAAAAAAGGTCTAATCCTGACTGACCTAGAACAGGGCAGGTCTGATTTAATGTCAGACAGTATGACAAAATTTTTTTCTTTTTTACAGTGTAAATAAAAAACTAAGTAATCTGAATCTATAGATCTAGTATTACAGAAAAGAAAAGATTGGAGAGTGAGGGATCCTGTTTCCAGGTGAGGGCACATGTGTCAATTTGTTCATCTATGCATTTTCGTTTTTTTTTTCAATGTTTATGTATTTCTGCATATTTTCTTTTTATTGCTTGTGTGTGTGTGTGTGTTAGTATGAATCAGGGTCACCAGTAATTTGAAGTGTGAACGCATGATTTCTCCCCAGCATGTTAAATTCCTCTGTCAGCAAACAAGCTATAATATCAGTAGACTCACATAAGGATCAGCCAAGAGTTTGAGATCTAACATTTTTCCAACAAACAGAGGGTTCCTTGTTGCTTTTTGCTTTGCTTCATTCAGTTCACTAGAATGAAGCAAATTAGCAAATATGACCCCCATAAAGGTAACCTCAAAATCATTAGTTTTGGTTAATTTGTCAAATTCAATAAGTCTGTCTGGCTGGAAATCTAAATAAGTTTCATCTATAAGTATAATACGAGTATAATAAGTTTCATCTATAAACCAATGAAAGGTCTGCCATATAACTTATATCTGCTTTGTTAATTATTTGGTTTCTTGCATATCTGTGTTTGTACAACTTAATATTTCAAATATCCTATTCTTTAACACCTGCTTTAACTACATAGATTAGTAAGTTGTAAATTATTGGGTTATGGACTCAGGAAAGGGGTTAATCTTTCATTTAGGCAAAAGGGGAAACATAACTTTTCCATTTTTATTTTAGATAGGAGGGATGGAGAAGATTAAAGTGACATTGTCCTGACAAAGTCTAAAAAAAAGTAAAAGTACAATCTGACAAGATTTTACAAAACTCCTCGCTAGAAAGTAGAGCAGACAGAATCAAAACCTGTGGATAATGAAGAAGGAATCTGAAAACACCATCTTTGTCATTTGGTCCAGAGTGTCTGTCGGTTTGCGCTGTTCACTCAATCTGCTTAACAAAATCCTGCATCACTGACACTCCACAATTAATTCTTACTTTCATCCGACAGTTTAGAAATCTGCTGCCAATTAAAACTTTCTTCATATATAGATTCTCCGTACTTCCTAACAAACATAATGTTCCCTCATCTCTTCATTGTGTGTTATGTTAAGCTGTGGACAGTTGTCACGGATCCCTACTCTGCCATTCCTAGATCTTGTTAACACAAACTGCATAGTGGATATGAAACTGACTGTTTAACTCACTGCGTATAACTGTACATCACACCTTAAGCCCTGTTATCACAGTCCCTTTAATAAGCCCTTAAAAAATGGACATGTCATTGTGTGTGCACAGATGTGTGTGCTCTTGCTGGGATGTGTAATCAAAAACTTGTTATAATCAAGTCTATTGCTGGGAGTGGAGATGTAGGCAACTATAAGGGCATCAGACATGGATCTGATTGGAAAAGTTCCAGCTTGATTATTATGAAGCCTTCAGGTTTTTTTTTAATCCCTTCATTATACATTATTAAAATATGTTTTGCTTGGTATAGAATATAAGGCTAAACACCATGAAAAATAGGATTTACATGAGTGCCATGGCAATTAATCCCCCCATATTGTCTGTGTGCATACAAAGCATTTTAAATTATTTGCCAAATCACCTCTGATTTTATGTATGGGCATGGCTAGATTCAAAACATTTTTTCTTACACATACATGATTATATGTTAAACATTTCATTAATTCATCTAAACCTATGTTCACAGCGTTGGTAGACCTTCAGAGAAATGTAGAATAAACACTAGCTGAATTTATTCAAAGGTATAGTGTAAAAATACTTGTTGCATGGACACTGTCTTTTCTGCCATTGAGCTTTTGTTTGGAAACCTGACAAGATCATAGTTAGCTATTAGCAAGCTAAGCTTCCAAAGTAGCGAGCCTACAGTGGACTGTACTTTACCAACTTTACCAAAGATGCAAGTCTTGCACCTTGCTGCAAACATTTGTTTCAAGACATATTCCCCTTAAAACAATGTGATACCGCTTTTCCCTTTACTAAGCCATTAAACACAGCTGACTGACAGACAGCTAAGAAAGGTTCCACTTTTTCAAAGATAACAAGTTGTGTAAGATGTGTTTATTTAATTTGTGAATTTTTAAATCTGTGGTGTACCTGAAAAACTGAAACTGGCCAGTGACCTACCAATAAAGAGTCTAAAACTGAATCTTTTCTTACTTCCCGCAGCAGTTTGGGAAATTTAGTTCAATGTACTTTTTACGATTATTTCTGTCCACATTTAATGCAGATCTACAGCTAAAACCATTTTGTTAGAACCTCAATGCTTATGAACAATCTTATTGTTTTTTTCTGCTGCTTGTACATTTTCAAAACCAAATAATTTTACTGTTTTCCTAAACAAAGCCTTTTCTCCTCATTCATTCTTCATTTGTTTTCTCAATTGTAAAGAGTGTAGACAGTAAAAAAAAAAAAAGAACATGACTCACTTTAACAACTAGGTAATGAATTAAAGATTTTGTTGTCAGGTGCATTGACAACCTCAAATTACTGATAGTGATGAAAGACATTAGAGTAAGACATCATACCAAACCAAAGTATTGTTGATAAAGCCTCAGCAAAAGTAATATTGTCAAGTTGATGGTGGAAACTGCTTATTTGACTTACTTGTTTTTTGTGATTGACGTATACTGTAGCGATCAGTCAATTAGGTAATTATGAGACATGCATATGATGGCTTATTGTTTTAGTTTGCTTTTAGAACCATCAGAAAGACAGACAATTTTAACATACCTTCTGGGATAAATAATGCTAGGATCCTTAAAATGAATGAAAAGCCTAATTTTTACGCTCTACTTCCTCTATCTTTACAAAAGATGGATATTATGAAGTATTACTATAAATAACTATAATTAGCCATAAGATACAAATTTCATTTGTGAACTGAATCATATTTATAATGCTGCTGATTATTACTGACAGTGTATCTAGTATTTTTTATAGGATTACAGTGTTGATGGTGTCAGGCTCTGTTGGCTTCTGGTAAGAAGTACCTCTGGGCTCAGTGTCCAGAGCTTTTGTTGTAGTATTCATAAAATCCAAACTTCCCTCTCTTCATCCAACCTCCTTTCATGGCTCTCCTTTCATCTTACCATCTCTTCCTCCTTCAACTTCCTGTGTAAGTTTATTCCTGCTCCATCCAGTCGCACAGAAACCCACACCTTCACACACACTCATGTTTTCGCACTCAGCTCCAAATTATGGATTGAACCGATCCACTAACAGGAAGAGGAGATGGAGCCAAAGTGTCAGATATCAGACAGGATAGCTTGAGAGTGGAGGGGACAAAAGCAGAGGGAAGAGGAAAGAGGAGGGGACCTGTTATTGAAATGGAAATAGAACAGGCCAATTAAAACATTTTACTGTGAGCTTGTTTGCGTCTCCAGCTCAGCACTCAAAGATTATATATACAGCACATTAAGGGGTAATGAGTATGAATAAATTGAACTCCTCAATTATCGTGCCACCACTGGTTGGTGCCACCAATGTTGTTCTTAATTGTAATATAAATAAATATAATTCTCCTGCATGAAATAAACGCATCCATCTTCAAATCCCAAATCACTCACAGTGAAAGAGACAATTGTTACAACAGAGACTTTGTAAATGCATTACCAGTATTTAAGTACAGTACACTGGCTAATGCATTATAGTAAGAGACTTATTTGTAATACACTGTCTTGTATCAAAAAGCACACTAGGGCTTGTTAATATATAAAACTACAATTTAAAAATGACTTTATCCTCTGAATGCACCTCTGCTACACTACAAAACAATGACAGAACTGAAGCTGTAATAGCAGAAAGGTTAAAAAACACTTAACGCAAAAAGGTTAAAAAATACTTAACGCAGAAATCAGCAAATTACTGATTCTAAAGGGTTTTTTCTGATATTTTTAATTTTTTAAAATACATATATATAAAATATATATATAAAATTATATAATATTATATATATATATATATTTATTTATATATATAAATATTATAATATAGCGGTCAGGAAAACGTTTCCTGACTCGCTCCTCCAAAAAAAACCCCAAAGGGGGCTCAAAATATTTAATTGGTGACTGTGCAGGCCCTGGGAGTTCAAATCACTTTCATGTTATCAAACCAAACTTTCACCAGTCTTTCGTGTTATTGTGCATTTTTTTATCCGATAAAGGACCGCCTTTAGGATACAAGTTGGAACCCTGGGTTTACATGGTCCCCAAAGAAAGGTTTGGTAGTCCTTGGCAGTGACCGCCCACTAGACAAATATGGCCAAGGGAATGCCATGAATGGAAGCCCAAAAAATCACGATCCCCCCCATGCTTTATCCGGGCATGCAAAGTCGGGGGTACGCTTTTTTTGGGGGTTCCACACCGTAAATCTCCCGGATGTGGGGAAAACGTAAAGGTGGACTCATCAGAGAAACAATACATGTTTCACATTGTCCAAGCCCCAAATTTGCGCTCCTTGCACCATTGAAAACCCAACGTTTGGCATGGCATGAGGACCCAAAAAGGTTTGGCTATAGCAGCCTGGCCGTGTATATTGACCCTGTGGAGCTCCCGACGGACATTTCTGGTGGAAAAGGAGAGTTTAGGTTTCACATTTTTAAATTCTGCCGTGATTTGGCAGCCGTGGTTTTTATTTTTTTGGATACAATCCAGGTTTAAACCCGACATCCCTTTCAGACAGCTTCCTCTTGCGTCCACAGTTAATCCTGTTGGATGTGGTTCATCCTTTTTGGGGTATGCTGACATTACCCTGGATACTGTGGCTCTTGATACATAACAAAGACTTGCTGTCTTGGGGACAGATGCGCCAAGCAAGACGTGCACCCAAAAATTTTTCCCTTTTTGGGGAACTCTGGTATGTCACCATAATGTTGTGTGCATTTCAATATTTTGAGCAAAAACTGTGCTCTTACCCTGCTAATTGAACCTTCACACTCTGCTCTTACTGGCGCAATGTGCAATCAATGAAGACTGGCTACCAGGCTGGTCACACATACATATGTCTTCCTAAACTGATGAAGATTAAAGTTAGGTTCAAGTTTGGATAATGAAACCACTGCCAAGCCCAGAATCTCATGATCTATTAAAGATAGTTTATTTGGGTTATTTATTTTCCTTGGATAGCACAACAAAGTAAGGCTTTTACATGTTTATTCATTAAATCAGTAAAAGACTGGAATAAATCATAAAAAAACATGTCTTTATAATATTACAGCTACCGGGATATTTCAAGAAACATTTCAAACATCATCAAACTGGATGCGACATCATTCCAGTGTTCAAACTTTGTCTACTTGGGTAAACGGAAAATATAATAATAATGCTAACTGTAATGAGTTGCTTTTTACAGGGGTGCTGTTTTTCTCATCATCTGCCACCAACAATGATAAGAATCTACATTTAGTGAGCATCTTGTCGTAGTTTCGGCTTTGAAAACTTTCCACTTTTCTTTTATCGGGAGAACTAACTCCACTTTGCTTTAGTACATGCTTGAGATTGCATTTACATCCGGGGCACACATGCAGCCAAAACTATTAATCTGTCAACCACTATAATTGGTTACTCTAATTGGGATTGGGCTTAACTTGTCAACCTATTCAGTATTCAGTAATGTCAAGTTGTTTTGGAGTACAGAACATTTACAATTTTATTTTATACATTCAACACATTTTTAACAGCACACACAAAAACCTAAAATGAAGTTTATTAGGTCGTTTTTGGGGATTATGGCATCTTGGGCCCCAGGCATTTTAATTATACTGTACTTACAGTCTGTTTACACTTTACTCAGTGATCAAGTCTGCTCTGCTTGTACGTGGAAAAGTGTTATAGTTAACCTTTTAATATCTAATACCCACCAAAAAGACTTGTTCAGGGGCACAAGTGGCCACATATTACCCATCCCTTTTTAGAGACATATTGGAGGAACATGGGCTCAAAAACATTAGCCATGTATGGTTATTTTTTCTTTTCCAGTCATTTTTAGCATTAACTTCTGTCTAACAAAGCAGATTAGAGTGTGTATTCAATGCACCCAAAAACCTTGGGAATTTCCTCTATTTGTCCAACTATCCAGTAAGGGTTGTATATTTTAATGATAGTTCCAGTATTTGGCAAACATAGGCTAGACTTTCCTTAAATTCACTGCCTCCTTCTTATTCTTGTGGGATAAGAAAACACTCGTGTTGGCCTTCTCAACCATGTCTGTACTATAGACATTAAGGATCAAGAAGTGTCCAGGAACTAGTTGTATAAGGTTTAGTGTTCCTGCACTGTCACTATTAGGAGAGGAAATAAAATGTGGAAGGCTTGTAAGTAAAATGCTCAGCACACAGAGCGTATCTCTTTCTTTTCTTTGCTCTATTCCTTCCATGTTTGTATCTCTGTTAGTGTTTAGTGTTCTGTTCATTTAAATTGCCATTATTCATGACTCCATACATAAGGGAGTATTCACAAAAGCATAGGAAATTCTACAAGCAGCTGCTTCATTGTATCTGAGGTCAAGCCTCAAGCAACATTTAGAGATTTACCAGTATTCTTGGATACATACACTATTTTGTGTTGGTCTATCGCAGGGGTCTTCAACCTTTTTTAATCCAACCCTCAGTACTAGTTTAGAGCAACATGACCTTTTGAGATAAGATTTTTAATAAATATCTACCATAAAAAAAATATTGTCATTTAAAAAAAAACACAATTTCTTTTTTTAGGTTTTAAAAGAAAATAAATATAAAACTAGATACCTTTTCTTTTATAGGATGATATTTATGGGAATTGATGTGAAAAAAAGCACAGTTTTCAACTTGATGATGAGAAAACATAGATCTAAAAAATCTTACTGGTACTTTTAGCGTCATTCTATTATCGAAATTCAATGAAAAAAACTGAAAACTGCTAAAACCTTTATTTGTTTTATTTATTATTTATCTATATTTGAAAACCTAGTTTTTTTTTTCTTTTTTAAATTTTAGCCAAAGGCATTAAGAGCCATTGTGAGAGGTCCAAAGAGCCACTTGCGTCTATGGAGCCACAGGTTGCAGACCCCTTGTCTATTGCAAAAAATCCCAATGCAATCCGACAAAGTTTTTTGCCGTGACAATCGAGAAGAAGGAATAATAATTTTTGCCAGGGACTGTATATTATGTCAGAAGATGAGACACTAATTACTCTTGTCAAGTTAGGTCTCTTGTCATTTTACTTTGTGGTTTTCTGAATATTCTTCCATTTTAATGTGTATCACCATTTGCAAAAAGTTTATAAATGAAAAGGTGGACTTTGATTTGTTGAGTTTTCCTAGCTCCCTTAAGAACATAACCCATAACATGCCCAGTTGGTTCAGGTCCCTTATGAGGTGTACTTTGAAGGTAATAAACACCACTTTGAAATATGGGAAATAAACCCTGTTAGCACCCCTAGCAGTGCTAATTTACACTCATACATCTGTTATAGCGACTCTTATTTAAGCCAGCATATAAGAAAAAGATAGGTAGGAATATATATAATTTCATCTAAAGTGAATCAGTCTTTGAAAATATAATGCTGCCACAATTTTCTGGTTTTGCTGTTTGAGACCTCTGCTCTCTGTCTCCCTCTCTGACAGCCTCTTAGATGAATGCTCTCTGCTTTCTCAAGCTGACTTTGTTGTTTTCCCAGGCAGCCATGTGCAACTAGGCTAATGAGTACATTTAGCTGGAAAATGCTGAGGTAACACTTTCATCACACTATGTGTGGATGTGTGTGCATGTAGTGTAGGATTTGTGTATGCAATGCACTTGTGTGTCTGTGTGTGAGGGTGTGCATTTTTTGTTTAGTAGGCTCAAAGTGTGAGATAGAAGTTTAAAATCAGTTTTTAGTGACAAAAAACTGATTACTGATCCATCGTTCTTATTGCATCACACATTTTCATTCACCACAACCTGTTTGGTTCACACCTATCTCTCTCTCTAAAGGTTTACTAGAAAGTTGGGTTTTTAGTAAATTGGAATTGCATTTGCAAACTGTGACAAAAAAATGTCACACCTATTTATGCTTCACTTTGCTACACTTGACTTGATAGATGTTGCCTTCGAGCAGGCAAATCACTTGACCTGGGCGTCAGGGGCTTAGGCCCAGGATGTTTTGTCAATAGCCCCTGATCAAAATAAGACTATTAAAAGTCAAACGGTTGATAACTGAGTTAAATATGCATCCCAAATGTACATATTATCTATCCCTCCCAAAGCCAAAGTCAAAGTAAGAAAAATATATGGTTCCTGAATGCCCAAAGTTGAAAAATGCTGTTTGACAATCCAAAAAAGCCAAACATGTTTTTTTGTGTCAAGCAACTACTTTAGTGTATTTCCCAAAATCTTACCTAGCATGTGTCACAACAGTGTGAATGTATTGCACCAACTACTATAAAACAGTTCCTTTCAATACACACTTTACACACAAAGCTCTGCAGTTTACCCCGTTTTTTCTAGCGCTATACTGCAAAAGCTATTGATCTCGCTTGTACATTACCTTCTGTTTGAATTCTTAACAGAGCTAAATAGTCATTAGAAAACCTATGATAGCTGTCTGTTCCTAAACCGTTTTTCCAACTGCATTAAAGCTAAAACAAATAATGTTTGTAAACTGCTGAATTTAGTTTACCTGTCTCAATTTTTAAATAAAATCATTGTTTGACATTAAGACCTGATTAATAAGAGAAATAAGTGAAGCCTTGTATAGAAACTTTTGAGTCAACAAACTGTCCTCAACAATGCCCGTCTGTTGCATTGACTTGTTTTCTGAAACCAACAAAAACACTTATAGAAAGCAAAACTCTAAATGCAATTTAACACTAGTTTACTCAACATTTGGCAACCCAACGCTCCACAGCTGCAGCACAGTCATTATCTGATATTTTTTGTTCTCATAACATATCACACTATTACAATATCTGCCTGTTGCTTTAATGACATTGGATGGCACTATGCCATACGCAAATAACCCTTTTCAATCCACTTCCTACACATTTAACACCACAGCAGGCACAAGCTGTTTAGCAGATAAATCAGGCAACCCATGTACTTATGCCCCTTTTCCATTAGTATATACTCTACTCGACTTGGGTCAGGTTGGCTCTACACGATTTGGCACGTTTTCCATTACAATTGAGTACTATTTCAATGTGTGTGGGATCATTAATAGCAAGGTGGCCCCACAGTCCAAAAAATGATGTGATTTGTATGGCAGTTGTCAGACTCAGAGTGAAAGAGAAGGCTGCAGCGAACCTCTGGAGAAGTACAGGAGAAAGAGGGAAGCAATGGTGTGGTATCAAACCGAAAGGTACAAGTTAGAGGATGTGTGAGAGTAGGTAAGGTAACGTGACCTAATGCTACCTTGCTACAGTGGTCATATACACAATAAGCCCAGCATACAAGGATTTAATGGTTGAGATATTAGTTATTGAAATATGCTGTGAGTACTGAAAAAACTCAAACAATTCATCACAAAAAAGTAAAATACCCAGTCACGATACAGCAGGACACTTAAATCCACACTATTGATCCCAGAATACATGCAGTATCCAGAAAGGGAGCTAATCAAAGGCAACACACGGTACTTAATGTTCCAAAAAAATCCCCTTAATTTCCTCACATTTAAAACCAAATAGCATGTTTCTTCAAAAGATCAGCAAAAATAGCAAGATAGGTGTGACAGCAGGTTAGTATTCCAGTGTAAAAAAAAATTATACTTTTAAATTCAACCTTGTTATATACATATATTGCAAGTAAGTATTTAATTCTTATGCAGTTTTATTATGTTACTTAAGTTCATTGTGTTGTATCTTTGTGTGCTTTCTTGCATCCTTTAAAGTGAGGCCCACATAAACGATGAATGATGTTTTTTTTTTTTGTCCAATCAGGACACAGTCTTCACCTTACGGTGGTATTGTACTTAGAAAAAAAAAAACGTTTTAAGGCATCAAACTGAGGTATTAAATGGTACATTTTAATTATGTCTAAGGACAAAAGCCAAAAGTTTGATTCTGATTCTCAGTTCTGCAGTGAAAAAAAGCCTAGTTATTTCTCTTACTTTTTGCTGATTTCAGATCAGTACAACTTAATCTAGCTCTTTATTGTTCCTTGTCTTAGTGAGTACTGTTTGTTTGACTTCTCTTTTGATGTCTACCCTCTCAGCACCTGTTCTGTAAAGCATTAATGTGGGAATGGTTCCACTGTTTCACAGAAACATATCTCATATAAAATTTAAAACATCTATAAAACACATTCTAAAAATAAACTTCAGTAAAGGCTTTTTGTTTTCAATTCCCTATAATGTGTAATTTTTCCCTGTTTATGCAGAAAATGCCTTAATATAAACAGTTTTAATTAGCCAAGATGTTGATGTATAAGCAAGCTGCACATGTAAACCACTGATTTCATGCTGGGGCGGTGGAATTAATAATTAACACTTTTGTTTTGCACTGGTGTTATTTTGATACACATTACCAAAATAAAATGAACTTTACAATACTGTAGTGGTAGTGTTAGAAGAATATCAGGTGTGTGTTCATTTCATATTAGTGTGAGAGTGGTATTACTGGTACCCTGACATGTTGCTTTCAGACTCTACATACATGTATCTGCTCACCAGCAACTTGGGTCACTGCACTTGCTAGAAGCAAAGTTAACCAATCACAATGTAATCTGTGCTCAGCAAACCATGAAAATGCCATATCATATCATGCAAACAGAACAAACAGATATTATTTTAGGCTTCTTTTGAAGGTTTTGAATTACTAATTTTCCAGGATAAATACAGTGACCATAAACAGATTTTAACAAACCCGTAGGTGCAGAATCTTTTTACTCCCAGTCCTTTTACTCAAAAGGACTGTGTTGGAGTTCTGCAACATTGTCTATTTGTTTTTTAAAACTACATGAGGCTAAAAAACTGACAACAAAGCATAATCCAATAAACACAAACAAGCTAATGTATATCCACACACTCACAATACACACTCCTGGGAAAAAGAAAAAGTCCTTAAAAGGTAGAGGAAAGCCATTCCATAACATAGGGGCCGCAACCGCAAAAGCCCGATCACCTCTAAGCTTCGGCTTCAACTTTGGAACAGCCAAGAGCAGCTGGTCAGCTGATGTTAGAGTCAATGAAGGAGAGTATGGGTGAAGCTAGACCAAATGACAAGGTGCATTAATGATTAGGCCATTAACACATTTAAAGTCTAAAAGCACAAGGACAACATTACTACCATCATCAGTAGCTAAACATATGTTGTAAAAAAACTCTTAAAAGAGCACATTCCGTGCTGTGAAGCTTTTTAAAACCAGACAGAAACGCCTCAAGAATACCATTTCTCTCTAAAATGAATTTAATTGTGTAAAAATAACTTTCTCCATTGTTTTTGAGAGGAAGGGAGCTTTGGAGATTGACCTAAAATTATGTAAATTGTAGTTTGTTTCATTACAAATTATCATGCAATACATATGTAAATACACCTGTATATACATACATATATATACATATAACACAGAGGAAGTAAAATAATCTGGCAAGGTGTAAAAGGACCTGAGGGGCTTAAAACTAATGGGCAGGTGATTAATGGGACAAGCAACAGGTGAGTCTGATGAACTGAAATGTATAGCAGCTGTGTGAGGAATGTGACTGCAGCGACTGAGGGACAAAGGACACCGAAAATTAAACAGGAATAACTAAACAATTACTAAACAGAGCATAAGGAACACAAGGAATGTCAAAATGAAGGAATGAAACAAATAAATAACATCAAGTAGACAAAATCAGTCCCACAGATCGTCACACATTGTTCAAATGGGACGCTTCAAACATGTAAAGAACAAAAGAATCGTCTGAAAACTGCTGTGATGTGTTGATGAATAACATAAAAAATTTACATTGGTTTTAATTTGGCATATTGATAACATATAACATATGACATATAACACAAGCTACTTCCATTTAAGCATTATTAGCGGTCTTACTGTTACCACAGAACATGTCTACTAACCTCCATTAGTTCAAACTTTACCCATAGGTTTTTACAAGTTAAAATTAATGCCAAGTTATGAGGGATAAATAAAATAGCAAGAACAACCTGTGGAGTAATGTCAGAAGCTCTGTGAGAAAAAAACAGCTTCCAACCTACTGATGTTGGTTCAGTGTTTGCAATCTTCTCTGACGCTGCATTTCATGTATCTCCGAAATGAGAACTCTGAACTCAGAATCACCCAGCTGACTCCAGGTTTGCTTTGTTGTCATTGTTTTTTTAAGCATTCCACATAGTTTTTGTGTTTTTGCCATTGAAATTGTTCCCTATTTCCTTCATTTTCTGCTTTTGTCTTTTTTTACCTTCCCATACACTTCTATCTGTCTTGGAGTGAATTTTATGAAGATGGAGGGGGAGGAATTGCTATAATAACAAGACCATTAATCATTTAGGTTTAGTTGAAGAAAAATCAGTCAGCCTTGTTGAATTTGACATGCATTGCACTGAATTCATATGCTTTGACTCCATTGACTTTCCAAGATTCTGAACATTTATTTCAAGTATCATAGCTATTTCCATGGGTGTTTATTTAAATATACACAGTTGTCAGACTCTTACAATGTTATATATAGTTTATTTATGCATTAATACTGCCGTTTTGCATCCTGCCAGAATAAATTATTTGCTCCTGTTAGGGCTCCTGTTATATATATATATATATATATTAAAATATATATATATATATATATATATATTATATAATATATATATCATATATATATATAATATATATATATATATATATATATAAAATATATATCATTTTAGTGTTGGAGGTTTCATGGCTAAATTGGACCAGCCTGGTAGTCAGTCCTTCATTGATTGCACATTGCACTAGTAAGAGCAGAGTGTGAAGGTTCAATTAGCAGGGTAAGAGCACAGTTTTGATCAAAATATTGAAATGTACACAACATTATGGGGGACATACCAGAGTTCAAAAGAGGACAAATTGTTGGTGCGCGTCTTGCTGTCCGCATCTGTGACCAAGACAGCAAGTCTTTGTTATGTATCAAGAGCCACGGTATCCAGGGTAATGTCAGCATACCACCAAAAAGGACAACCACATCCCAAAAGGATTACTGTGGACGCAAGAGAAAGCTGTCTGAAAGGATTTCGGGTGCTAACCCGGATTGTATCCAAAAAAACAAAAAACCACGGCTGCCCAATCACAGCAGAATTAAATGTGCACCTCAACTCTCCTGTTTTTTCCACCAGAACTGCCCTCGTGGCTCCACAGGGTCAATTACACGGCCGGCTGCTATAGCCAAAACCTTTGGTCACTCATGCCAATGCCAAAACGTCGGTTTTTCAATGGTGGCAAGGAGCGCAAATCTTGGGCTGTGGACAATGTAAAAATGTATTTTTCTCTGATGAGTCCACCTTTACTGTTTTTTCCCCCCACATCCAGGAGAGTTACGGTGCGGAGAATCCCCAAAGAAGGGCACCACCCAGACTGTTGCATGCCCGAGGGAAGCATGGGGGGGATCAGTGATAGTTTGGGCTGCCATATCATGGCATTCCCTTGACCCAATACTTGTGCTAGATGGGGGCCTCACTGCCAAGGACTACCGAACCATTCTTGAGGACCATGTGCATCCAATGGTTCCAACATTGTAATCCTCAAGGCGTGCCGTGTATCAGGATGACAATGCACCATACCACAGCAAGACTGGGTAAAGATTGGTTTGATGAACATGAAAGTGAAGTTGAACATCTCCCATGGCCTGCACGGTCCCAGATCTAAATATTATTGCACCACTTTGGGGTGTTTTGGGGAGCGAGTCAGGAAACGTTTTCCCCCACCAGTATCACGTAGTGACCTGGCCACTTCCTGCAAAAAGAATGGCTTAAAATCCCTCTAACCACTGTGCAGGCTTTAAATTTTCATTTCCCAAGACGAACTGACGCTGTATTGGGGCCCCAAAAGGGGGCCCTACACCATACAATAAATTATTGTGGTCTAAAACCATGTGTTTCAGTTTCATTGTCCAACCCCTGTACATATATCTATAAAAATATAATCTATATTTTATATATATATATATATTATATTAATATAATATATAATATTGAAAAAATATATTTTAAAAAACGTATCTTCATTTCTTTAGCTTCAGAATTATGTGCTGCTTTTGTTGGACTGTCACATAAAATCCCAACAAAATACATTTACGTTTGAGGTTGTAACACCACGAAAAAGTTCAAGGGACATGAATTTTGCAAGGCAATGTATCATTGAGGTTATTGTAAACCCTTTTGTTCCTTGATTTGATTTAAAACTCCATAGAGATGCCCCCACAGGTTTAGATTGATAATTTTGTATATGGATTTGCATTACTATATGGTAGCAGACCACACTCCTGGTTCTTAAACAGATGTGCCATCATCCGCAAAACCTAATGGAGCAAGTGAGAGTTTGAACAGTTTTTTGTGTTTAGATCTTTGTGTATTTGGTTCGAGGTGAAAAACAAAAGTTTCCAAACTTTTCTGCTGCCTTTAACTACGCATCAAGTCACAGATTGTTTCAGAAGGCTTTTTTTCTGGTCGGTGCCCACATGAGTGCAGTTTTAATGAGCTTGGTTCCCAGACGGAAATGTTTCAAAGACCCCTGATGTGGGGGATTAATAACCGTAGAGAGGCAACAGCAATAATAAGGATGAAATAGTTCTACAAAGTGACTCTGCGTTTGTGTGTGTGTGTGTTAGTGTGTGTGTTCTGCTGGGTGTTTTTTTACATAGAGAATGCAGCATTGTATTTTGTGCATGCATTTGTGCCCTTGCGTGTGTTTCTGTAAGTCTGCCTGCTATGCACCACCCCTAATTTTGTTGTTACTGTGAAAAGGGCAATGTCACGCATGTCTGTTTACAGGCACATACACACACTCCTACGCAGCACAGTAATGTTACACATGAAGGGTGTCGGTAATGGGATTATGGTCAGGCCAGCGTGACCATGTTGTACTGAGCTAAGGTCATGGATACCAAATCGGGAGACAGAGAGAGTGGGAAGGAGGGTGCACAACTGAACTGCCTCGAGAGAAAACAAGGAAGTCGAGCAGAAAAAGATGGACATGTAAAGAAATGACAGATTATTAAGAAACTGTTTTGTTTTTCAGTGAAGTCTGCATTATGTAGAAGCCATAATGTGTAACTGGTTATTTATGCCCCTTTTCCACTGGCTGTTTTTAGGCGGCACGGCTCCATTTCACGTGGTCTTGCTCTACACGGTATGGCACCTGTTGTGTTTCCACTGACCCACTGAAGTGGGTGTAGTGCGCTGTAGCCCAATTATGTTACTGTGTGACATTGTTACATTAAAGTAATCTGTATGAAACAATAAAAAAAATATTAATTAATAAATAGTAAATAAAAACATAATTAAACAAAATACAACTAATGTTAATTATTGTGTATGCAAGAATGTCTTATATATGTTTTTTTCATGTATGGAATGATCCGCTAGGATAATTATCTGGACCACAGCCCAACCAGGCACAGGGGTTTTGATGTGAGTGGGTGTAGCAGCAGAAGTGGAGAGGAGAGACTCTGCTGTCTGGATTGGTAAAGCCCAAAAGTTTGCCTGAAGAAGTTACAATTTTGGGCTTTGTGAGGACCTTTTTGTCTCAACAATGGCAATAACGAGGAGAAGGACTTTAAAGAGTAAAAGGGTTGGAAACTGAATATTTGTGCTCCAGGGATTCACCAGGGTCTTCCTCCTGTTTTATGCAACGTAGACAGTTTGATTATGGGCAACTGTTCTCTGCCTGCTCCCTCCTCCTGCAGATGCTGGTTCGCTCAAGGACCGTCAATAAATTTGGAAACCGAACAGGGTGTTTCATGGTGGTATTGGTTTGTGTGTTTTGGGGGAAATTTTTGAGCGTCTGAACAGCTGATTTTCTGTGTGATTTAGGATGTTATTACATACAGCGCCCCCCTACCTTGGTGTAACTCAGAAAGCTGATGTATCCTTTTTATATTCTTTCAGCCTTCAGGCAGGGTTTATGATTTGTAAATGGTAAAATAATATTTTGGTATGACCTACTCCAGCCATTGTGGTCCTTAAGATTAATGTAGTCGCTCTTGAGTTTTATTAACTTTTCCCTGCACTACCTCCTCAAAAACTTTCTCATTTCTCCTAGTCCCATGGCCAATCAGTAAAAAGCAGTCTGTTCCTGTCACATGTAGTCCCTACGCAGGCCTGGTAGTACCTGCTCAAGAGGCGACAAAAGTAGGTGCCAGTATGGAAAAAAACAGTAATGGAAAAGCGGGCCGAGTGGAGTGGAGCTGGGCTACATAGAGCCAGTGGAAAAGGGGCATTAAATATCTCAGTCTGAGTCTTTTTTGCTGTTTTGTGGATAATATTGATCCAAATAATTAAAGATAAAGTATTTGATGTTATCGTGTTTAAATCAAATTATTATTTTTTGTACAATACACATTTGTGCTCTGTACCATGAATATGAATTAAGTTATTAAAATTAAAGTCATATACAATGGAACCTCTAAATACCTGCCCATCTTAATCTGAATTCAAATATTAACATTAATGCATATAAATGTCCTAAATTCTAATTTTTCCAAAGGTATGGAGTGTTTTTCCTGACACACAGGCAGACGCAAGTCCCAAAGAACTGATTTCTTTTCAACTGCAGTTATGGAGACAGTGTTATGAGTGCTGCAAGTGCTTCCAAGCAGTTATGTGGTGATGCTAGTAATGTAATTTTAATGTAACTGTACTGTTGGTCTATGGGCCCAAGGCCAAAGGCCTAAGGATGGAGTATACTACATCATGTCCATATTGTGAAGTCACTAGAGCCAACAATGCATGCACAAAAAAATGAGAGGGTTAAATACTAAGACACCAACCAGAGATTCTACTTCCTGCTACAGCGACCAAATTTTGTATTTAGCGCGTAATAACAAGAAAAACAAACACAAGCATTTTGTTCTTATGAATGCATTCGAATTTTTGGAGGAAAGATGTGAGGGATGTCATGCCTGTTTTACATTATTTCAGAAGCGTAATATTAAGTTCCAGAACTAAACGGATACATTGAGGTTGTTCACGTTTTGATTTTGATAACATCACTGCACTATGCTGTTCTCTTTATTTATTTGTGTCAACAGGAGTTGATGGCTTGTTGATAACTGTATTTCTGAGTTTTTACAAATGATCGATGAATAAAAAAACTTTCCAAATGTCCAAAGGCATTTAAGTACATCTATCTCTGGTGAAAGTAAATAAAATGTAAGAAAAAGAGAGTAATAAATTCTTAAACTGGATAAGCACTAGGTGAAGAGTCAGCTTACTCTTAGCACATTCTTCCAACAGGGCCTATTGCCCCACCTTACATCATTTATGGTTTGCTGCTCTGACCAGGAGCCAGAAAGACCATGTAAGAACAGCCACAGTTACTGCAGTAGAAGAACAAAAAAAGGGAAAGACCTAACTAATGATCATTAGAACTATAGAAAGGTCTCTGCCGTCCAGATGCACATATTATCTCTCTTTCCTTTCTTCTTCCTCTTTATTTCCTGTTCTGTTCTGGCCTGTACTGTTCTGCTCACTTCTCACAGCGTCTCCGACAGACCTGCCTGTCAGCCAGTTTGCAGACAAGCTCTATTTTCCACCCTGATGAGAGTCTTCATATAATGTTTGTTTGCGTGCACACATTTCCTACAAGATGCCGTTTGATTAGCTTTCATGGTCAGATCTGACGGTGCATGAATGTGCATGTGTGAGACAGGAAAGCAGCATCTTTTTGACCATTTGCTTCCTATGTTTGCATGCAGTACTTGTCCGTGTGTGTCTATGTGTGTGAATGTGTGTGTTCCTCCCATAGTGACAGTGTTGAAATCCAAGCTGACATCCCCTTCTCCCTGCAACAGCATATGCCCCTCAGCAAGACCACTGGGAGGCTACAGAGAGAGAGAGAACATAGAACGAAGAGTGAGAGTTAAGAGGGGGAGGTCTAAAATAGAGGGACTATGGGAGACCATGGATAATGATTAGCAAGAGGGAGGAGAGGATGAAAAGCAAGAAATGATAGAGGGAAAATGAGTGGAGAAGTAGCCAGAGAGGAAGTGAGAGCAATGGGAAGAGAGTTACAGACTTGAGAGAAAGACAGAGGGAGGGAAAGCACCCCCACTGCGTTCCTTTTCAGTCCTGCTACCGTTGGCATGTGGTAAATGTAAAGCTACTGGCTGACTCACCACGCTACCAGCTCTTATTCAGCACTCTCCACTGCTCTTGTCTGATAGAAAGACAGAAGGAGAGAGGAAAAGTAGCAGCTTAGAATCAACACAGTTTAGTTCAGCAATATAAGGGATGAAAACAGAGGCAGCAAATTACAGAACTGCCTCCTATTCGGTCACGTGAACAAATTAGCAAGAGGCATTACAGTAGTGCTGAAATGCTGTCAGTTCTGCCAAAATAAGAATCATGATATGGACCTTAAAGGGTTTTATCTAGATTTTTTGAAGAGTTTAAGAGCAGAGATGGACCAGGCAAGAGATCAGCATCTGCAAATGTTCTATTGATCAGTTGGAATATAGAAAAAAAAGAACTCCCACCATATTGATGCTGTAAAGACTTAACAAACAGCTAAATGCATATTTAGTTAAGTACAAGTCAGTTAGAGGTTGGGGGAACGATATCATAATGACTTTATTTTCTGTTAGATTCAATCTATTACCTCTTTGAAAGAACCTCCACATTTCTCTTTCATGGGTTAGAATCCCCAGCATAAAAATAAAATGCAGAAAGTCAAGATTGGAATCAATCAAAATGAGAAAATCAGAAAAGCCAAATTGATGTACTTTTTGTTAAAAACAGTCAATGTCACATCTGCAGGATATTAGCAATGTCAATTTAATGAAACAAATGTACTTTTGGTGGTTATTCAGAGTACAGCAGACTCCCATTATCTTAAAACAGCTTCAAACTTTTTTTATGCATATTTCCTCATGTATGTTTTTAGTGTGTAACAGTGACCCTTCCATGTGTAACATGTGCAAAAACATATGTTCAGTGTATCTATACGAAAATCTGAACTATTCCTTTAAGAAAGTCCTAATTTCATCATCTAATCTTGAACGTCACTAAAACAAAGGAGATGATTGTAGATTTTAAAAGAAACAGGAATAAGTCAAAAACAATTTCCATCATGGGAGAATGGGGTGGAGGTGGTGGAGGAGTATAAATACCTCAGTGTTCACCTGGACAACAGACTGGAGTGGAAATGCAACTGTGAAGCCATCTACAAGAAGGGACAGAGCAGACTGTACTTCTTGAGGAAGCTTAGGACCTTCAGTGTTTGCAGCAAGATGCTGCAGATCTTCTATAAGTCTGTTGTGGAGAGTGTGATCTCTTCTGCCATCATCTGCGGGGGAAGCAACATCAGAGCCAGGGACTTAAAATAGCTCAATAAGCTGATAAAGATGGCTGGCTCTGTTCTGGGGACTCCTCTGGAACCTCTGGAGATCATTGTGCAAAGAAGGATTCTTCATAAAATGAAGAACATTATGGAGAACCCTGAGCATCCTCTTCATCAGACTGTCCTACAACAAGAGAGTGTCTTCAGTCAGAGGCTTCTTCAGATATGCGCTAAGACAGACTGCTACAGGAGATCCTTTCTGCCCACAGCAATCAGCATCTACAGCATATACTATTGTGTAAACTGTTTAAGCCACCCAGACTTTACTTATAAGGTGACAGACTTTTTTTAAATCGTTTAAATTGCCCTTGATCAACAGTTCTGCAGACTTTCTTAAGGTTTCTTAAATGTTGTCTTTGGCTGTATTTAACAAATTTTCTGAGCAATCATTGTAGCTGACAGCATGTCGTGCAGTATTTGCTTTAAAATATAACTTTAAATGTGACGGACAAAGTGTCACACCTAAAAACTAATCAGCAGCAATTAAGCAATATCTCAAGCTTATTCCTTTTAAGAAATAGTGAAAAATGCAAAGATCTTACACATGTGTCACAATCCATAGGTGTTTGAGTTTTGGTTTTCTTGTGTTTATGTTATGATGATTTTCTTGTTGTTTATTATGTTCTTAAGGTCCTGTCCCATTCATTTCAGCTCCATTGATGTTAATTAGTCTTCCTCCTTCAGTCTGCCTCAGCTGCTCCACAGTTTTCCCTGATTACAAACACTTGCATTCTATTCTCCACCCTTTCATCAGTATATCAGCTCACTGGTTGTCATTACTCATTGCTGGATTCTTCTATTACTTCGTCCATTTAAGGGTCTGTTCCAAGTGTGTTTCTCTACCCTTGTGTGCAGGACCCACTGTAAGTTTTTGTTCATTTTATTATTACATAACTCTGTTTTGCCAGTTATAGTTCTGTCCTTGAGTCCTTTATTTAACACAAAAAATGGCACATGACTTTAGAGATGCAGCTAGAGATTCAACATGTTCATTTACTGCATGCCAAGTTTCAGCTAATACCTGTTTAAGAATCACTGTGTTGGGGCTAAAATGTTAGTTCATGTGGGACTGGAATAGAAACTATTTTGAAAGCACAGAAAGTTCAAAGATAAACCTTGAAAGACCTTCAAAAACAGAAGACATGTTATTCAAGACCACTTTAAAAGACTGGAAGAAGGTCTGGCTCCTTGGACATGAAATATTAATTTAATTGCATTCAATTCATTTTTGCCAATTAACAACAATGTCTTCCTGATACACTTTAAAAGATAAATGGGTCCAATTCAAATCAAAATATACAGTATCCACTATGGTCCAAATTCAAAATCAATCCATTTAATTTAGATGCATTCAATCATATAGTTAGATTCAGATCAAATTTCATATAGTTTAATTGAGCAATGCAGTTTAGTCAGATTAGTCAAACCATGAAATATCAATAGGTAAAAAGTTAACAATGTAAGCAAGTCACAGACGGCCATCTGCCATACCAGGCTGAGGGTCAAGAAAATAAGGAGAAAGGAAAAAGAACGAGGAGTGCTTTCAATTGAACTAAAGATTCAAGACTTTTGCACAGTGCTTTACCTCTTACATCACACTCTTACCTTGCAGCAAGAGCTTCCTTGTTCACATCTTGGCCTGTCTTTCTTCATGGACTTGGATGTTCTTCCCATGCTTCAGGAGTTCTCTTCTTGTACTTGGCCTTCCAGTGTCCCGATTGTTCATTGACAGACAAATTATAGTATTTAAGGCTGTTGTTTACAATAACCTTGCATTAAACCGCTTTTTACGTCTTTGATCTAGTTCCCAAACTGCACATCTATGTAAACTGTTTTGTAGAATGGTATTTCAGAATATTTATATTAATATTATATTTATATATTATAAAGTGTGCCCATAAATATAAAATGTAATATGATTTACAAAATTATGCAGGGATTAGAGTTAGTAATCACTCATGCAGCATAGTTTGTCAAGACATTTTTCATCAGTGCTTTTTATTTTTTATTCCTTTTTGTGTGAATAGTTATGTATGTTTTTTTAGTCTATCCCCAACAGCCTCAGGAAATCTTAACTGAAGTAAAATGAGTCTTTCAGAGGTAATCGACAAGCTGATTTCAACTAGTTTAGAGGTATATATTAACAGAGCACTGTTCTAATGTCAAGTTGAGTTCAAACCTAAATTCATTTTTCTCTTTTTAGCAAATCAAAACATTCCCCTATTTAGTGTGCCAAGGAATGTTTGACTAAATGCATTTCCATTTTAATTCTGCACAGTTTTTCACTGCAGTGAAAACCACTTGAGATGTGGGTGTAGAAAAGGGGTTGAAGGGGAGTACTGGTAGTACACTTTGCAGTGA
The DNA here is from genome assembly GCA_036173005.1 of Crenichthys baileyi. NCBI lineage: Eukaryota > Metazoa > Chordata > Actinopteri > Cyprinodontiformes > Goodeidae > Crenichthys > Crenichthys baileyi. The sequence goes on along the minus strand of JAHHUM010001856.1, from coordinate 113,360 downwards.
TACATAAATTGGGCATATGTGCATGAAGGTGATCCTGTCGTTTTTGCAATGTATTTTGTGGATTGAAAGGCCCATACATTGTATGAAAGCTGCATTTGAATCTGAAACATCACAAAAAGACTTTTTGTTATTTAGAGATAAAAAAAAAACAGATAACACCATCAGTAAATATGTGATTTCACATTTATAGCAAGCCATGTCTCTAATGCTCAATTATTGTAGATGACCAGTTCAACTCATCTGTAAAGCCAAAACATCCCTTTTAAATCTGTGCAGGCCTCTGTTTTCCGCTTGTTCCTCTCTTTTGCCTGATTCTTCTCATCCATCTGCCTCTTTTTAGTTATTTCAGCATGTTGTAACACTTCAGCACAGTACCTGCTGATCGGGAGCTTTGATGACCGCACTGGATGTGAAATGATTTCTTTGCAGTTTTTTCCTCCCGACATCAGAAAAATTGCATGATGGTGGTGTAAGCTGTTTTCCGGCACTGAAATCAACACACTGTGCACACAACATAATTGATTAACTTGCACAGCTGTGGAAAACAGTAATGGTGTGATATAAATGAAATAAATGTTGAGTCGGTTACTTTTGTTGTTAAGGAAATTGGGTTTTTATTTTCTCCGTATTATACAAGATATATTCATTTATTTCTGTAGAAACAGTTTTTTCCTGGACTTCTTTTGCCCTTTTTAAAGCAATTGAGAAAACATAGACTTAAATGTGAAAAATACATGCCATTCCTGAAACATGGACTTGAACTGTACACAGAGAACTACCAAAAGTTGTTTGGCTAATGATTCCTGATGAAGTTGTGTCCTACATTTTTTAGTCTCTAAAATTCTAAATTTTAACTTTATTGGTAATTATACTAATAATTGATAATTGTTCATTGTCAGTATTAATAGATGCTCATTGCCAAAGAATCAAAATTGCACAATTTACATTTTCTAACATATTTGTGTATTTCTTTGGTAGGATATCCTTCCAATTTAATCCAACACTGAATTTTGATATTGATCACTTAGAGTGAAACGATGCTTGAACTTTTAATTTTTATTTGGTCATGTTACAGTCTGTTTTTAGATGGCGAAATAATCTCTCATTTAGTATATTATTAAATAAATGATGTCAGGTAAGTACAAGGAAGTACTGATCACCACTGAAGAGTAATTCTGGCTTAATCTAAAATCCATGAACTGATCACCTGTAGTTATAAATTTTATGTTCAAAACAACTTAGCCATTTATTTTTGCCATAAAACTCTTAAACTCTTAAACAAAAATGGTACAAAAATGCAAGAAAGAGTTATAAGGAAGAACATTTTGGGCATAGCTACTGATTCCAACAAACTAAAAGTTTATTGGAGTTTGTTTTTGTGTGGTTTTGTTAGGATTGTGTTTCTGTTGGAGGACATGTTTGTGTTTCCTTATCTTTCAGAGTCAGAGCGGCAGGGGCGGAGTCTTCCTTCACACACCTGTCCTGGATCCTGCTGATAAGTTCAGCTGGCATTTAAGCTCTGGGCTTTGATCCATTCCTCGCTGGATTATTCAGTGACACTGGTCCTGAATAAGACAGCCGACAATTCACCTTTGAGACCTTCTCGAGTAACCTTTTGTTTTTGTGTTTCTGAAGGACACTTTGTGGAGTCTGGAACTCACCTTTTGCAGGAGCTTAAGGACTCGTGGATGTGGATTCATTCTCCTGGAAACTCTCACCAGAATATCAACAAACCGCCGTCCTGCCACTCTCACTCTCCCTCGCGGACCTGGAACACAAACTTACCTCAAAGACGGAATCACTTACCTTCTGGATATCCTTTGCTTCCTCCTCCGAGCCTACTTCCCTCCCAAGAGCCTGTAAGAACGACAATTACATTCTCCTCCTCATTCTCACCCATTCTCCTGTGGATTACTAAAGTAACGTCTTCCTATTCCCTTACAGGACGAATCTACTTCCACCCTCTGTAAATAAACTTCACTTAAACTTTTCATCAGTCTCTGCCTCATTGTTCTGTTTTGTCTGTACTTGGGTACTCCTCTTGCTACACAACAACAGGTTTATGAGTCCGTGTCACTTATTAAACCTTTCGAAACAAGATCAAAGTTTATTAGCAACAAAGTCAAAGCAAGCAGACTGCGGAACAGCCTTTTTCTTCTGAGCTGTGTTCTCCATCACCCAATGACCTACCTACCCCACGCTCCCAACTAATAACCCATTATAATAACATGCACGAATAACATCTTCCCAGACTAAAATCATAACTCGCTTTGGAGCTTTAAATGTGTTATTCATAACATAACATTTTGATTGGTTGTTGGTTCTCCATGAGTCTAGCTTATGACAAAAGTTTCTGGTCCAGCTCTGAGCTACTGCTAAGATATAACCAATTTATCAGTGCCAGAGCTTCAGGCAGGGGAAACAGAAAGATGTGGTGCTGAGCAAGTACCACAACCAGTGTAGCTTTGGAACCAATTAGAATAAAACCCCACAAAGTTGTCAAACTTTTGTTTCTGAACTCAATCAGTCACAAGAAATAAGGTTTAAAAGCCTCAACTTTAAAAAACAGTTTTAAATATAATTTCTTTGATGCCAAAGACTTATTTGCACGTGATTGAGGGGTGCAGACAGCAGAAAACCTTAGTGAGGGTAAAGAGCCTTTCTTAAGGTTGGGAAGCAGTATGAACTTTTAGGAAGACCTGGAAGGTGGAGATTCGGGGTTATTTGTGAACATAAACTGAGTTCTTGTAGTTTGCATTTATATACTGCTCAAAAAATTTAACACTTTGAAAAGCCATCATATCTAAATAAAAAATAACCATGCTGGTTATCCACACTGATATGGTATGGCTGATGTGTTAGGAACAAATTGATGCCACATCATTTGATGAAAATGAAAATAATAACTCTCAAAGGGCTTAATACAAAGTCACCAATAAATTTAAGATATAAAACTGATGTGGCTGGCAGGTCCAATTTGCTGAAAAGTCATCTAAGAAACTCAAAATGGTGCTCAGTAGTTTGTATGCCTCCCACGTGCTTATATGCATGCCTAACAACGTTGGGGCGTGCTCCTTAGGTGACAAATGGTGTCTTGGGGTATCTCGTCCCAGAACCTGACCTGGGTATCATTGAGCTCCTGGACAGTCTGAGGAGCAACCTGGTGGCCTCAGATGACCTAAACATAATGTCCAAGATACAGGGGTTGGACAATGAAACTGAAACACCTGGTTTTAGACCACAATAATTTATTAGTATGGTGCAGGGCCTCCTTTTGCGGCCAATACAGCGTCAATTCGTTGTGGGAATGACATATACAAGTCCTGCACAGTGGTCAGAGGGATTTTAAGCCATTCTTCTTGCAGGATAGTGGCCAGGTCACTACGTGATACTGGTGGAGAAAAACGTTTCCTGACTCGCTCCTCCAAAACACCCCAAAGTGGCTCAATAATATTTCGATCTTGTGACTGTGCAGGCCATGGGAGATGTTCAACTTCACTTTCATGTTCATCAAACCAATCTTTCACCAGTCTTGCTGTGTGTATTGGTGCATTGTCATCCTGATACACGGCACTGCCTTGAGGATACAATGTTTGAACCATTGGATGCACAAGTATTGGGCCAAGGGAATGCCAAGGGAATGCCATGATATGGCAGCCCAAACCATCACTGATCCACCCCCATGCTTCACTCTGGGCATGCAACAGTCTGGGTGGTACGCTTCTTTGGGGCTTCTCCACATCGTAACTCTCCCGGATGTGGGGAAAACAGTAAAGGTGGACTCATCAGAGAACAATACATGTTTTACATCGTCCACAGCCCAAGATTTGCGCTCCTTGCACCATTGAAACCGACGTTTGGCATTGGTATGAGTGACCAAAGGTTTGGCTATAGCAGCCCGGCCGTGTGTATTGACCCTGTGGAGCTCCCGACGGACATTTCTGGTGGAAACAGGAGAGTTGAGGTGCTCATTTAATTCTGCCGTGATTTGGGCAGCCGTAGTTTTATGTTTTTTGGATACAATCTGGGTTAGCACCCGAACATCCCTTTCAGACAGCTTTCTCTTGCGTCCACAGTTAATCCTGTTGGATGTGGCTCGTACTTCTTGGTGGTATGCTGACATTACCCTGGATACCGTGGCTCTTGATACATCACAAAGACTTGCTGTCTTGGTCACAGATGCGCCAGCAAGACATGCACCAACAATTTGTCCTCTTTTGAACTCTGGTATGTCACCCATAATGTTGTTGCATTTCAATATTTTGAGCAAAACTGTGCTCTTACGCTCCTAATTGAACCTTCACACTCTGCTCTTACTGGTGCAATGTGCAATCAATGAAGACTGGCTACTAGGCTGGTCCAATTTAGCCATGAAACCTCCTACACTAAAATGACAGGTGTTTCAGTTTCATTGTCCAACCCCTGTATGTATTATTGGATGTAAGTCAGTGAAGCGTGGAGACCAGTCAACGGTATCAATTCCTTCATCATCCGGGAACTGTTTACATACTCTTGCCACACGAGGCCGGCCTTATCATGCACCAGTAATAACCCAGGACCCACTGCACCAGTGAAGGGTCTAGCAGTGGGTCCAGTGTTCTTATCCAGATACACTATATTGACAAAAATATTTGTCTGTCTACTTTTACATCTACATAAACTTTGATGACATCCTATTCTTAATTTGTTGATGGACCCACCTTTGCCAGCACTAGCAACTTTAACTAGTGTGTAAACATTTTCCACAAGGCTTACAAGTGTGTTCATGGCTAGATGGGAAAACCAGAATAGCAGCCTGCACTCTAATTCATCTTTAATGTGTTCAAGAAGGTTGACATCAGGACTTCACACCAAACTTTATACGCCCTCAGCCATGGAAATGATTATAGCACTAGAATTCGTTGATTTGGTGGTTTGACTCAATACTTCTGGCAATATAGTGTACATAATGGCAGTCATGGTGTCATTGTTTATCCTGTGCAGGTCTGTGCCTCCCTCCATGGATATGTCTCCTCAGACCAACACTGACCCACCACCAAACCGATCATGCTGAACAATGTTGCAGGCAGTAGTAGGTAGTACTCATCCTGTTTCTTCTTGCACAAATGAACAGATACCAGTACTGATGTTAGGTTAAGGACCTCCAATGGCCCTGTCCAGCTCTCCTAGAGTAACTGCCTGGGATCTTCTCCATGCTTTTGAGATTGTGCTGGGAGACAAAGCAAACCTTTGGGCAATGCACCTATCCTGGTGGAGTTGGATTTCCTGTGCAACCTCTATAGTGTCCAGGTATTGCCTCATGCTTACAAGTAGTGACATTAAACCGAGTCAAATGCAAACTTACTGAATAGCAGTCGCAAAAATGAGGAGGGAAAAAATTGTCTGTGGCCTCCACCTGCAAAACAATTCCTGTTTTTAGGGTCATCTCATTGTTGCCCCTTTAGTGTTAATGTCATAACATTAATTTCAACACCAAAACACCTGACACTGATTAATAACCTTCTCTACAAATTAAATGATCAGATCAATATTCCAGAAGTTTAACTGTGAACTTGAAGAAATCTATATTTATCCTATATAATGGATCAGCATGCTTCTTGGAGTGGAAGGTGGCTACAGTATTAGCCTCTTTTGCCTTATGGGTAGTAGTTGACTGTGATGTTTCCTTTCCTCCTTCACCTATTCTGACCTCTTGTTAACAGTATGCATGTTAAGTTAATTGGGGACTCCAAATTGACCTTTGTTATAAGTGCATGTGTGGACGGTTGTCAACTGTTTATTGTGTTATTACTCAGGTACAGAAAGTGAATGAATGGATTCTTCTTGGAACTGAAACATCTACCTTATCATGAAAAATGTCAGCTTAACATAAAATTGGTAGGATTTCCTACCATGGAGCATGCAACAGTAAATAGTTGGGCCTGCTGCTACTGTTAGAGTGGACCGAGCAGTGTTTGGACACATTTCTCTTCCCCTCTAACTTTGTGACAAAGCTGCTCATGATGTTCAAACTCCCTTCAACAAAGCTCTGTTCTCTTGAGTCTCGATCCCTCCTAACCCCAAGTCTCTCTTTTTTTCACTTTCCCATCCCTCTCCTCCACCCTTAAGGTTTCTGTCTTTCGTACTCCTCTTTCTCCTCGCTGCCTTTCCACCTTTTCCCTTTAAGCTGTCTGTTTCTGCTGTTCTCTCCTTTGCCCTCCACTCTTTCTTTGTTCCAGGGATCAAACGAGTATCTCTGCCATCCATGCTCCATCACCTGGGAGAACACACACACACACACACACACACACGCACACATATGGGTGTTCTCTTTAGTTCGGACCATTGTTAATGTTTCTGCTAGGGATTTCAGTGGAGTCTTGTCCACAGGATGTTCTAACCTTTCAACTCACCGCCTGCTCTGAATCAAAGCCGATAATAAGAGGAAAAAAGGCCAGAAACACAAAGAGCAAATAGGAAAAGTGTAAAATAGGAAAGATTAAAACTTTGAATTGAAGTGAAATGACTATGGTAAAGATCAGAGCCAGCTCAGAGTAAAAATAATCAAGCAAATGTTAAAACCAAAGTGGGCTTTTGCCTGAAGCTGTAGCTCTTCTGAAAACCTCTGACTGAATTTGTAAGAACAAAAAAAGTCAAAGCAAAACAAAACAAAGACATGTTTTATCAGGGAAAGTAGGGTGTATTCTTTATCGTTATAATCTATAATTTTCCACCCTAATATGATATCAATGATAGGTTCCTTTTATGTCATGATATTGGCTTGGGCCTTTGTGGTGTTCTTGTTGGATTCTTTGTTTTTCTTGCTTCAAAGGTAGTTCTGGCTTAAATACCTCTGCCGACTTGTTTGGAGGTGTTTTAATGCTTTGTTTTAAAGCTACAGAGTTAACTTAAAACAAATATTTATCTAATTCTGAGGCTAACATGCACACACAGTTGGTATAAACTATTGATTATGATAGTTATGACAAAGGTTACAAAAGATGGTATGACATTTCTCCATGTGTTTATTACACCTTAGTAATTATACTTTTGAAAGAATTAAAAAAATAAATAAATAAAAATTAATTTCTAGTTTAGAACTAAACATGAGTCACAATAGCTGTGGGTTAAAGTGCTCTTCTGTTGAGTCACACCCAATATTTTACCCCTTCAAACTTCCATTTTTTTATATGTAAGGAAACTAGCCCTCTACTTAAACAATTGCATATGTTTTGTTTGCAGGTAAATAATGTCCATAATTGTCAGATCTTGTGTATTATGTAGTTTAATTGTATAATATTTGTGAAAAAACTATGTATTACACAATTTATTATTATTGTTGTGATTGTTTGGCTTTGTGTGCGACTATTTGTCAGCAGGGAGAGGACAATTTGTCGGTCATGATCTAAATATAGGCTTAATAATTCACACTGTCAGGGCCTTGAACTGCAAAAACATGTTGCAATCTATAGCAAAGCAGTTTAGAAAACAAGCCATCTTCATCTGTGCTGTATTACTTCTCTGCTGTTGATTTTTCCACTTGCTTTATCTGTTTAGTCATGGTCAGACATTTTTAGTCCTGTCCAGTGATGTCCTGGTGTTACGGTTTAGCTCAATCTGGTCCAGTCCTGTTGAGAACTGAACAGGTGGTACATGACAGCAGGTATGAGCCGACTTCAAAGAATGCAGAGACAAAAAACCGGGAGAGAGTGACAGTGAGAAGAGTGGAAAAGACAAATGTTAAGACAAGGAAAAGGATAAACAGGTGAAAGAACAACGATACAGACTATAAAGTAGAATGGCAAAAGTAGAATGGTCACCGTGTAACTTTAAAAAACATTGAGATTTAAGAGCGTGTGCTGGTGAATGAGTTTGGTGGTGTTATGTGGGTAGGGTTGAAGAATTTTTCTGGGTCAACAGCTTGAGAGATTAACTCTTGTGAATACCAATTGTTTTCCAGATGAAAGAAACCATGCAAAACATCCAATCCTCTAAAGTTTGTTTAGTGCACCTTTTGTCACACGTCTTCCCTTGTCTCATTGCTTTTAAATATACATTGTAAGTGTGTGTAACTGGATGACCTACCATCTCCTGAACAATGAATGTACATCCAAACTGTGACTTTATACCATATCTACATCTTTTCTCTTTCCCACACACATTCACTGTGTCACCGCTATAGGAGGCTCTGCGCAGATGATGCAGGTGAATATGGACATTGTTTAACGAGCCCTGGGAAAAGAAGAGAGAGGCAAACGGAGGGAGGCAGGGTATAACGAGAGAGAGAAGAGGAGGAGGGTAGAGGACAACAGCAATGGGGAAAGTAGGAGGACAAGTGGGGGATATGTAGTGGAGCATTATAGAGAAGAGGGGATTTTATAGAGAAAAAGGGTTTGCAAAGAAGAGTTGTTGCAGGATGTAAATCAGTGACGTGCAGGCAGGAGGAACAGGAGGAGCAGGATAAAAAGTGAGGGTGAGGAGAGTGGAGGATGTCTGGTCACAGAAGGGATGAGGGGGAGGAAGTCATAAGGGAAGGGATAGAGGAGAAACATAGGGGTGATGTATGTGTGGCCTGAGGACATGAAGAAGGGATGGAAAAAGGACAATTTAGTGAGGTAGAAGGATAAACCTTTCTAACAAGGTGAGAAAGGAATGAGACTGAGGTGAAGGGTACTGGATCCCTCCACTTTTTGACCCTTACCTCCTCCCTCCTCTTCCTCACAGCTCCTCTCTTCTCTCCTACACTGCTGTTGAGCTGCTAGAAAGGAAATCTCAAAAGTCAGCTCTTCTCCCAGCTTTTGCTGTTCTTTTCTTTTCCTTTTTGCATTATGTCATGTTATTCATGCTCACCAAATGGAAAACGTTGCAGACCTTATTCATCCTAATTAAACACATTCCTACCTTGCTTGTTGCATGCTTCCTGCAAGCTGTCTCCTTTTAACACTATGGCCATGATCAAAGTATGTTTTCTTTCTTACATTTTTTTGCTGTGCTGTTCAAAAATTCTTAGTGGAAATTTCTGGAACATTTGTTATTTTTTCACCTTTTTCCACTTGAAAGGACTGACACACAGATGAGTGGAAGAAGGTCTTTTTTATTACAATGGATCCAATTATGTTGTGCATTAGAATGAAGCTTTCAGAATGAATCCTCAAACAAAAAGATTACGCAGATTTGCAAGTCAAACAGCTCTGTGGGTGACCACCCTGTCTACGTATCTTTGTTCTTCTGTTATCCACCTTATTCCTGGCAGTGTTGCTTTATGATTGACTGTTGGAGCAATTTCTAGAAAGACAGAAGATCCAGAATAGCATTCTGTTTGGATAGGTAATTGTATGCAGTTAGCTGGATTTTGCAGTTAACTGGTTTGAGGTTTGGCTTAATTTATTCTGTTTGTCTATTTCAATAATCACATGCTTACAGACAATCCTTCCATCCAAGCAGCGATAATCATGCTGTTCACAGCTTTACCAATAATTGGATGGTGCTTAACTTGTAGTTTCGACAAGGAAGTGTTGACTATCCACCTAAATTAAAAGTGAGGTTGTTACTGTGGTCGATGGTTCATTTTCAACTGGTTGCCAACTTGACTGATGGATTCTTTTTATTTAGTTTCCTCAGCTGTCTAAAGAAACTATGGAGCTTGGCAAGTGTCAGCAGGTAAAAAAAACAAAGCCTGTGGAAATCCATGCTCATGCTTTACTAAACTGTGCTCTCAGTTTCTGCAATCCGTCTGCACGGTTTGATAAATTGTGTGCGCCATTTTGCAATCCGTGAGCACAGACTACTGAGTAACATCTGTCAAGAGTTTGGACGTATGGCCCACACCTGCAAGGTAGGTTCAGTGGATCTGTTGTCAAACTTAAAGCCCTGCCATGTTTTATTCAGCACACTTCACAGTGTCCTTCCTAGGGCCCCTTTTTATGTGTATCACTCTATCCTGGCCCTGCCCTCAGGATTAAGTTAAAATTTTAGGAGAGTTACATTTTTTAAAATAATAGACACCAAGTTTTGCTCGGGCTTTAAAACATGCTCTAACATATGAAATAATCTGATTTTGAAGACATTAACTTTTATTTTTGCTTTGCTTTGGTTTTTGACATGCAACCCCCAGGTTATTAGTTGCCTCACTCTGGCCACCTTTATGAAACTTCCTAGAGGAGCCCCTGCTCAGTGATGCTCATTCAATCTATCATGCACAGACAGTTTGCATGAAGCTGACAAAGACCATTGCATGTCTGTGTTTATAAAGTGTAATATGAGCTCCAGTCACTCAGAAGTGGTTAGAGTGTCACATGTTCTCTCCCTTACTCTGCCTACTTTGCCTCTGAGCACCAAGTCTATACTGCTGTTCATTTAAGTCATGAAAATAAACTGCCACTCAATCCATCAGCCAATGTGTGACTGCTTTTCTATCTGCACGTGCGTTTTTTTTTGTGATGAACTGCTATGGCCTGTGCACATTTGTGAATTTCTACATCCAAACATACAGTATATATTTATGTTTGTGTATGTGTTAGTTTGTGCGTGTGTGCCTTTCTGTGTGTGGAGCTGTCAATTTGTCTTGCCCGGCACCATCCCAAAAGGTAGACAGCCCATTGAGGCGTATGCTGCAGAGAAAAATAACAACTCTAACTGACAAACACACTTTAGTCTGAGTGCAAACATAAAGCCTGAAACAGAGGAGGCATGGCTACACATTTAAATTCAAGGTAGTTTGCTTCTTATATTTAGTGCACATTTTCTTTGAGAAATTGTCATTGTAGTTTGTTTTATGGCTGTTAACTGAGTATTGATCAGCATTGAATTAAACGGGACACAGAGTCCCTTAGGGGCAGACTGTAGTTGCATTAGCTTGAATGAATCTGGACCACACTCAACTGCAGAGCACTGCACTTAGTGTCTATAAATACTATCCTTTCTGTTTATTATGGTGCTGAGCAGACCAAGCTGTGCAGTTAACATTACATCAAGTCACATTCTTTTGCTTTGTGTGTGTCTCTCTGTGTGTAAGGGGGGGAATAAAATCTATACTTAAAGAAATGTTTAATTCCTCACATGTAAGATATGACACTTAAAGCTCTCTTGACTGATGATACATTGTTGCATTTAACACTTCATACATTCATGATCAGCAACAGCACGATTTAAATTGTCATGTTTGATATGGAGCAGAGGTTTATCAGTGTAGAGCAGTTTTCATATTCTAATTATTCTGTCCTATCCAGTTTCTCTGTGAAGTGAAAAAAAAATCATTTTAGATTATCTTCATGTGTGAGTAAAGTTGTTGACATTGTTAGACTAGAATAAATCTTGATATTTAATAGCTTCATGCAGTTTTTTTTCAAATGCTGCAAATAATTCTTTATGGACTGTTTACTAATGACTTCACTTAAACAGACAAAGTAGGATGTAATGAGAATATTGGCATTTCAATTCATGGCTTATCTGAAAATCAAAGGCAGCACGTTGAGTGGGAAGGCCAAATATGAAGTAATGAATTTCTTTCACAGTAATCAAAGAAACTGTAACTCTCAGCAACAAGATTCGTTATGCAGATACAGTTAGAGTTTTCTTACAAGACGTAAGCTTAAAGACTATACGAAAGGAATGATCAAAAATGCATGTTAATTCACCCTATATATCAATTTAAAGTGCAGATTTGATTGTTAACTAAAAAAGATAATAATGGTGTGGAAATATAATCTTTCTTAATGCAAAAGCCAATCTCTGATGAACAAAAGGACACTGGACCCATGTTGTGTGGGCAGCTCCCCATTTGAACTTACTTTTAGGAACATAGCATGTTTAAACCTCCAAGTTTCTTCTCATACCCTCCAGATGTTTCATGAACAGAAGGTGCAAAACCTCTGATAATATGCAGGTGTATCAGAAAATAGGTGACTTGCATACGCCTTAGGTGTGCAGATGGATAGCGAATGAGCAACAACTTATAACTCTCCACATTGCTTATTTATTTTAATGATCATAAATAAAGTGCCAGCTTTACCACATATTACTAGGGAGCACACCTGCCCGCGCACACACAGGGGATCCAGTTCAGAAAGAGTACATGAAGAAGAATAAAATGGTAACCTGCTAATAGGCAAGTGGTGCCGCCATGTGGTGACACACTGCATTATAATGGCAGTAACTGTTACAAGTTGATGCAAAGGTGTATATTAGAATATTAAAAAGATATCTTAACATAAAAGTAACATTTATTTAACTCATTTTTGAGTGCAATGCCAGTGCTAATTCCACACTGTCAGTGCATGCATCCCAGATCTGTCTTCTGTTTAAAATGCATGGCACAACTGAAAGTGAATCAGCCTTAATGTTGTATTCAGCAATTTTTGGCACAGATTCTGATTGTAAAACTACAGTTTGTATCCTCAGTTCCCATTATATATGCGTCAGAATGAGATTCTTATGGTATAATAACCTTGAGTTAATCTATTATGCTATTTAGACAAAAATCTAAAACAAAAATGTATTAGATGATCGAATTGCTTTAAATCTAACAGAAAGGCAGCAAATGTTGCTAAAATAATACAACATCAATTATTACAGTTATAATAATGTCATTTATGCTATTCATTTAGTTTTGATACACAGACACTCAAATAATGTATTTAGTTGATTAAAATAATTATTATTATTTTACTATTCTGCTCTTAACAAAGAAACACCGGTCTAACAAACTTATATAGGCTGGGTAATTAGTCAGGCCTTCTGCTCAGTTACCCAGCATACCACCACAGTCACACAACTGCATATCTGCCTTTCATTTCAGTGGCATAGCAAGAGAAGACATAATACCAAGCAACACCCTGGCATTGTCTTTCTGCCCCTCCACAATTTGATCACCTGCTAAGCCAGGCTTCCAAGGATCCCATCAGAAAACGTTGCATGAGCGTCACTGGTTCTCAGGCTATGTTTACCATATATGATGTGCCACTACTCCAGAATAAGAATTGTGAAATAAAGAATTGCAGTAATGACTCATTAATAACAAAAGAAGTTTTCTTATGCTACACTTTGCAAATGCTTTACCCACCTTGGAGTGCTGGATGCTTGAAACTAAAATTGAAAATGCCAGAATGACCTCCCTACCTAGCCAATAATTATCTGACCACTTGGGGGCCCACACATTGCATTAAAATTGAGTTCCCAGACATTCAGTGGATCCCTAAATATACAATAAAATAAAATAAAATAAAGTGAGACAATGACATCACAGCAACAGTACCCAGTCCTGACACAGCAGAACACTGTGAATTTCCCATCCTTGATCTTGGTAAACAAGTACTATTCAGAGAAAGATCCCTTTAAAAAGCAATACACATACTACACGACCTGCCAGAATGTTCCACAAAATCCCTTTCATTTCCCCAAGTAGAAATTCAATTCAATTTCAATTCAGTTTATTTATATAGCGCCAATTCACAACACGTCGTCTCAAGGCACTTCACAAAAGTCAGGTACATACATTCCAATTAATCTTAATCATTGAACAGTGCAGTCAGATTCTGTTATTTATTCAAACTGGATAAAAGGTTTTTCTATCTAAGGAAACCCAGCAGATTGCATCCAGTCAGTGACTTGCAGCATTCACTCCTCCCGGATGAGCATGTAGAGACAGTGGACAGTCACTGGCGTTGACTTTGCAGCAATCCCTCATACTGAGCATGCATGTAGCAACAGTGGAGAGGAAAAACTCCCTTTTAACAGGAAGAAACCTCCAGCAGAACCAGGCTCAGTGTGAGCGGCCATCTGCCACGACCGACTGGGGGTTAGAGAGAACAGAGCGGTGCACACAAGGCATGGTAAGGTTGAGTATGCATAACATACGTTTCAATAGCAGCATACAGGGCAACATAGGAAACAGACATGCCCCTCATCTGTTAACAGTGTTACCTTTCTTAGATTGATGGGTGGTGCTCCTTTAGTTTCCCACTATGATTACATGTATTTTTAGGGCTGGAAATATTTCCAAACAGTGAGATTTTTCTTTCTCGTGCAATACCAAGATTGAGTAAAAATATTGCAAATTTTGTTGTTAGCTTTAACTAATAGCACATTTATCAAGAAAATATATGCCATAATCGTGCAAAGCACTTTTTTTCCATAACCTAATGCTGCATATCTGAAGATCAGACTTTTAAACCAAAAATTACCAATGGTAATTTTAAAAAGCCATTACTGACGAATTAAAACTAGATTTACAGGTAAATGTGGCTAATTTATCATTAAGCTGCTTAGATTTTACACAATATGGAGAGGCTGAGTCTTCACTGTAGTTTCAAACATTGGCAATATGCTGGATTATTTCTTTGCTTTCTGTCTACATTTCTGTGTCTGTCAAAAATAAATAAATAATGCCCAGAACAAATATATTAGTGTTCCTTTTTTAGTTTTACGACAGACATCTCTGGCTGAACTGGGCGAAATGAGTCTTTATTGTGTGCACTGCAGTCAGGTATCAGGGGTATAGTACATTTTATTGTGTACTGTGCATTTTTATGTATAGCTTTGAGAAGAAACAAATAAAGAAAGACTGCCCATCAATACCTAATACATCCCATCTCACTTTTATTTTCACCAGATCTTAGATTACAATTTTAGATGGAACTGAGTAACTAAACTACAAACCCCCAGCTTTTCTATTTTTGCTCCTATCCCCTCTCTCCACCTGTCTACAGCAGCCACCAAAAAAACGTGAACATGGAAAAAGATAATGAATCATTTTTATAGGAAGCTACCCCTATAGTGAACAGTACTGCAGAGAATGATGAAAACAAAAGCAATAAATCGAGGCAATGTTGAAGTCAGAAGAAATACTCCTGCAGAAATATTCTAGTCATCTAAAATACCCCTGATTACTCACACTTTACCATTAAACCCAGCATTCATAACCACACAGAATTAAATGTTCATTCAAAGAGTTTGCAAATTGCTTTATCATCCGTTTCCACTAAATTTAATTTAATTAAGTCGTGCTGAGTTTTTTCTCTTAAAATTTTCACCTTTTTTCAGTTGCTTTAAACTTCAGCAATGTTCAAAATGTATTCCTCTTCTGAAGAACGTGTTTTTTCGCAGAGCGCAGGTATGAATATTAAAATGATCAAAGGCTGGCGGATTGTAAACACATCTGTCACTACTGTTTAATTGGTAAACAAGTCTGACCGCTTTCTGTTTGTTTGTAAACAACCATGTTCCTGCATGATATGAAAGGTCATTAAAACCAGCCTGTTTACCCCTGTCTGCTCTATCCGAACTGTCTCCACCTCTGCCTGGACATGTTTCATTTACATATAAATCGGAGCCCCGCAGAGGATGTCCGTAATGTGCTAACTTAGTTTTCTGAAATCATAACCACTGCGAGTCCAAAGTCAGTTGACCTTTAGAGGTAAGCACAGGAGGGAAAATGAGTGATGGAAAAAATGTTAAGATGAAGTGGAAGAGGACAGATGGCTGTGATTGAGCAGAGTGATAGGAATGAGAGGGGCTTCAAGGAGAAGTTGTTTCATTTTGTTGACGGAGACCTTTTTTTTTACAAGCCTCGCTGGTGCCTGCCTCGCTCAAATAATGGATTATGGCACAGCAGCTTTGTGGGAATCACAGTTCAGACAACTTTATTTCTCTCCAGCCTGATTTGTAAGGCTGATAGCTCACCGCAGTGAATACAGGCAGTGAACCAAGGCCAGAGAGAACCACTGCAACAGACTAAATCTCACAACATGAATATAGTTTGAGTTTTTTCTTCTTTTGTAAGTACTACTTCACAAAATAGGTCAGTTTAGCCAGAGGTGAACAATAAAAAAGATAATACAAGTGATGTAAATTGTAATTGTTTCCATATTTTTGGTTTCTATGCACTAGCATAGTTTAGGGTTGGGGGAAAAATACAAATTTAAAACAATTAACTAATCAGGTCTGAGATTCATTAATCTATTTATAATCGCATGTTAGCCTTCTGAATCGTAATTGAATTGATTTGTCAAGTGGCTAAAAATTCCCACCCCCACAGTTCAGCCTCTCTGACTGAACACTTTCAAGATCCCGCTTTTACTTCAGTTAGAGCAACAAGTATTTTAAGATGTGTGTCTACCTTCTTTGCACATATAGACAATTGTACCCATTCTTCCATGCACCACAGACCAAGCTAAGTCATTTTAGACAATGAGGGTTTTGTGAACATCAAATCTGGGATATTCTAACACAAAATTATGCTTCCTAAACATTCCATTGCAGCTCTGGCTGTTTCATTGTCCTGCTGGAAGGTGAACCTTTACCCCAGTCTCAAGTGTTTGAAAGCCTCTAACAGCTTTGCTTACGGGATTGCCCTGTATTTATCTCCGTTCATCTTCCCATCATCTCTAAGCTGCTACCCTGTTCCTGCTGAATAAAAGTGTCCCCATAGCACCATGCTGCCACTATCTTTCAGAGTGGTCATGGTGTGTTCGGGGTGATGTGCAGTGTTGGTTGTAAGCAGTTTGGTGTAAGCACAGTTTTGGTCTCATCTGACAAGAGCACCTTCTCCGACAATGGCTTGTGTCAAACTGGGACCTTTAATAGTTTTCATTCAACTGTGTCATGCAAAATTAAACCCTAATTCATACCTCCCAGTCTGCACTACTGTTCTTTCGACCAAAGCCTGTGGAACATAAATTATGTATTCTGAATCTGTCCACTAGACAGGGACTGTAATGCGACTAGATAAAGAAAATGATGGGCCAGAATGAGCAGCCGATGAAAGACAACAATGGCATTTTTTTAAAAGAATACAAAATAAGGAGATCTAGTGGTTTCTCAATTTTTATGATTTATCTCCCCAAAACCACTAGAACACAGAAACTGCACTGATATTCTGGTAATAAACCACTTCTTAATTTTTGTTTCGTTTTTTTCTACTGTAGAAGATGGAGAATAAAACAATGTATTATCAGTGTTTTCACAACAACCTACTACAGATCAACAACTACAGATCTCTGAATAGAGTTTTAGGTTTTGGGAAGACTACATGTGAATTGGTGGTTCTCGGTCACCGGGGCTGGGTGCTCGGGTGTGTGCCAGCTCACTCCTAGTGGCTGCTTGGCAGGGCCTGGGCCCCATGTCTCTGTTCAGCCTCTGCTGGGGGGTGGTGTGCCCTTGGGTCTCGGCCCTCTGGGTCCATGGCTGGATCTGCTCCAGCAGGAGCTTGTTGCTTGCTGCTGTATTTCCCTGGGGCTCTGCTTGCCCCTTCTCTTTTCTGGGGGGGTAGTCCTGGCAGTGATCCTTCAAGGGTCCCCGTGCTGCTGGGTCCAGTCTGTGGCTTCTCACTCCTGCAAACATTCTTACGGAGAAACCTTATATACACAAGCACGCTCACACATACAGCAACAAGTGTTTGGATTCAGTTGTTTACTGATACACAGATATACAGATATACTCTATAGTGAGCTGCAGTTGCCACTGATTACATCTTGTATTGCTTAGTACGCTGTAATATTCAGTAACGTTGTTGTTATATGTGTGTTTGTTGCTTAACCCTGTGATTTTTTTTCATAATCTTTCTCTCTCTCTTTCTGCAGGTGTAGAAGCAGTCTTCTAGGGTGTTATCTTGTGTTCTCTTTATCCTTCTTTCTCTCCATTGTTATTTCTTTCTCCCTTTCAACTTTTTGCCCCACCTCTCTCCTTTTCTTTCTTTTTTTACCCATTTCGTTTTTGTCTCCATGTCCATTGCATTACAAATTGTTGGACCATGTTTTGCTTAATATTAGACCATTTGTAAGTTGCTGGATGCCAGTATGCCTTCGGGCGTCATCGGCCATTTTGTACCCCAGCATAGTCCACTACTACAAATCCCAGTGGGCACCGCGGCTGATAGGACGGGGGCGTCGCAGCTCTGATGTCACGATCGACTATATAATATACTCTAAGAGCTTTCACCATTGCTTTTCATGCTGGAAACCAAGACGCGGTTACCACGCAACTGGAGCAGAAATCCCACGTGGACTTTCATTCATTATCCCCCCATTGGCCAACGAGAACAAAACTTTATAAAAGAGGTTCCTGGGATAAGAAGACCAGGAAACTTTACTTTACCAATCGAGGACGTGGATTTAACACGTAACCAAAAAAAAAAACCACGGAATTTTCAAGGAGACGCAATTTTTCCTCCTTGTTTTTTTTGTTCCAGTCGACTAGTGACGGTCCGTCATATTTTTCACCTTTCTGCCAAGGAGTCCGAAAAGAATGAGGACAGACCAATCTCCTGAGTTACCCACGGAAGCGTGAAAACCCCCCCCCCCTTCTCTCTCCTCTTCTCTGATCCAGAGACACCACCAAGTCATTTTGCTTTTTTTATTTTTTTATTTCTTTATTAGAAATAGCTTGGGCAGGATAGAGTAGGATTTTAGGGCGATTTAGAATCGCCACTTATAGTCTAATGTGTTCAAAGTGTATTCGCATGCCAAGTGTTATTGAATTTGCTTTGTTATTGAATTTGCTGTGGACTCTGAAGCTGCTGAGCTTCTCAAGTTCTGTTTTTACTGTGTGAACCCCTGAGCGCAGGTGCGCTGTAAAATTGAACTGCTATAATAACTTAATTGTGAAGATCAACCATTTTCTTTGTCTACAACTTCATGTTTATTAGTTGCCACCAAAAGTTTTACAACCGTTTGTGTGCGCGGACTCCCCAGCGGCGGGGGATGTTTTATACATGGTAAATGGACTGAACTTATATAGCGCTTTTCCAGTCATATGGACTCAAAGCGCTTTACACATTCACCCAATCGCACTCAACGCTCACACATTCATACACCGATATGCAGATCAGTAGGCAACTTGAGGTTAAGTGCCTTGCCCAGGGGCACATCGACATATGGCAGGAGGAAGCTGAAATCAAACCCAGAACCTTCTGATTGTAAGACAACTACTCTTCCCACTGAGCCACAGTCGCCTTTCTAAATTACAGTAACTGAGCTACACTTTGGGAGTGACCTCCCCGAGCTTCTTTCGCCCATATTCCTTTTGTATTTTGCCATAACTGCCTTAACTGCTGGTTTGATCTCATACACACTCGATGCTGTTTTTTTTTTTGTTTAGTTAGATATTTTACCATTTTGTGTAGAACTTTCATGTTTGATTAGGTGAAGATTATTGAATCGGAAGAGCGAGTTGTATCAGGGCTGTTGATTTAATAAATATTCACGTAGATAAAGAGAAGGCGTTTGTGTTTATTTTGTGCTAGAGTAATATGTCAGTCAAAATAAGGTTAAAGTTCCCCACGTTTCGGCAGAAACAGTTGATTAAACATTGACATCTAATCTAATAATAGTATTACTATTACTGAGAATTTAATAATTGTAATTATCAAGGGCTTTGAGCTTGAATTACAACACCAGAGGACATCTCTGGTTTCGATTCATAAATGAGGATTTTTGGTTAAGAAATTAATTTTCTCAAATTATGATTTTTAATTATAATTCTTGATAAATAATTAATCAGTAATCATAATCCCAACAAAATAATGCCAAATTAATTACTAATAAAGTTTTTAATCTAAATCAAGCGGAGCATTATATAGAAAGCCATAATGCTTCACTTGTGAAAGTAAATCTGGTGGGCTTCTTCTTGGCACTCAGACAACAATTCTAAGTCGTACTCACAGGACATGTTAAAAAAAAAAGGAAATAACAATCATTTTCCACTAGTCCTTACTCAGCGCGGCTCGTCTTGGCTCTACTCACTTGTTTAGGGTTTTCTATTAGTAACGTTTATGTGGAACCATACTATTTTTAGTACCTGGTTGGTTGCAGTACCAAGCTAGCCGAGTTGTGCTGAAAAGCCAACATCACCATCAGAACAGTAACTAAGCATATTCTGATGTCACCTAATTTTGACCTTCCGAGCTCCCCTGCTTCTGTCCCTGCACCATCCATGGCTTCAACACTGGCACCAGCTCCAGCTCAGCCCAGTACAACAGCATCTACGTGCTGTCCTTGGTAAGAGTCAATATGCAAGTTTCACATCAATTTTTTTACCCATAGAGGAAGTGCTGAATTACTTAGCTTTGTTTAAAGTACAGAGAAAGTGCACTCAAATCATCACAATTTTCATTTAGGTGACATTGTTAAGTACTCACTTTCAAATAAACTGAAATATCAAAAGTTCTTTTCATTCAGAAAACTCAAATCCGTATTATTTCATTCCGACTTAAGGCAACAGCAAAACCAAGTGACTTCAAACCTGAAGCAGTCTGTAAAAAAACAACAATAAAGTGAAGCACAGAAAATTGGTCTTACACACAACAAAGCACTTTCACTCTTTGCAACACTAGCATTCATTTGTAAGTTTATTTCCACAAAATGTTTTTTAAACTGGCTTTTTGTTAACAACACTGTATTTTCAGATACTGGTGTAATGTTTAATGGAATTTAATTTGTTTTAAACAACGACTTCATGGTTCATAATTCTGTTGACCAAATCCTACCAAACTAAAAGCGATGTACTAAATGTGTATATGACCTCTATAGAAAGCTAGTATTTGGTAGCATTAGCTTACCTCACAGTTTCTCTAGCTTGTACACTAGCCTTGTAGAACAATTTTTCAAGGACTGTCTATAATTTGTTTCGCATGATGACGCTACAATGCAGAGGGTTTGTGCTGGTCTGCTTTGCATTTGTGATGAAATAGGTGTTTTGTGTGAAGTTTTTTTTAACAGTCAAAACCTTAAGCACCTAATGTGTGTTTAATATCAGTTTCTAGAAATGTCAGTAGGCCATTGGGTTGTGCTGTCCATTAACGACATACTGGGGTTGGACAATGAAACTGAAACACCTGTCATTTTTGGTGGGAGGTTTCATGGCTAAATTGGACCAGCCTGGTAGCCAGTCTTCATTGATTGCACATTGCACCAGTAAGAGCAGAGTGTGAAGGTTCAATTAGCAGAGTAAGAGCACAGTTTTTGCTCAAAATATTGAAATGCACACAACATTATGGGTGACATACCAGAGTTCAAAAGAGGACAAATTGTTGGTGCACGTCTTGCTGGCGCATCTGTGACTAAGACAGCAAGTCTTTGTGATGTATCAAGAGCCATGGTATCCAGGGTAATGTCAGCATACCACCAAGAAGGACGAACCACATCCAACAGGATTAACTGTGGACACAAGAGGAAGCTGTCTGAAAGAGATGTTAGGGTGCTAACCTGGATTGTATCCAAAAAAACATAAACCACGGCTGCCCAAATCACGGCAGAATTAAATGTGCACCTCAACTCTCCTGTTTCCACCAGAACTGTCCGTCGGGAGCTCCACAGGGTCAATATACACGGTCGAGCTGCTATAGCCAAACCTTTGGTCACTCATGCCAATGCCAAACGTTGGTTTCAATGGTGCAAGGAGCGCAAATCTTGGCTATGGACAATGTGAAACATGTATTGTTCTTTGATGAGTCCACCTTTACTGTTTTCCCCCACATCCGGGCGAGTTACGGTGTGGAGAAGCCCCAAAGAAGCGTACCACCCAGACTGTTGCATGCCCAGAGTGTGAAGCATGGGATGGATCAGTGATGGTTGGGGCTGCCATATCATGGCATTCCCTTGGCCCAATACTTGTGCTAGATGGGCACGTCACTGCCAAGGACTAACAAATCATTCTTGAGGACCATGTGCATCCAATGGTTCAAACGTTGTATCCTGAAGGCGGTGCCGTGTATCAGGATGACAATGTACCAATACACACAGCAAGACTGGTGAAAGATTGGTTTGATGAACATGAAAGTGAAGTTGAACATCTCCCATGGCCTGCACAGTCACCAGATCTAAACATTATTGAGCCACTTTGGGTTGTTTTGGAGGAGCGAGTCAGGAGACGTTTTCCTCCACCAGTATCACGTAGTGACCTGGCCACTATCCTGCAAGAAGAATGGCTTAAAATCCCTCTGACCACTGTGCAGGACTTGTATATGTCATTCCCAAGACGAATTGATGCTGTATTGGCCGCAAATGGAGGCCCTACAACATACTAATGAATTATTGTGGTCTAAAACCAGGTGTTTCAGTTTCATTGTCCAACCCCTGTATCTTGCACTCTGCAAATGATTCATTAGCTTAGAGCTCAGTCCTTGAAGTGTTGCCTTACTTAAAGCATAAAAAGACTGCCTTCTTTATTGTGACCTATTTAATCTGTTTCTGTGTGTTGGCGGGTTAGATGGAGCTTAAGTAGACCCAATTGATATAGCCATACTTACCCACCAATAACATAAGTTTTTAAAATAGGAGTCACCCATTCTGGTTTTCTAATGTAATCATTTTACTGGGGCCCTTACATAAATTATACAACAAATAGAAGACAGTGCAGAGCAGCTGTATGAATGTGTTGAAGTAACATGGTGAGAAGAAAATGTAGTAAATAAAATAAATTCACATAAAATCCAACACACTACTTCGCAGAAGTGTTATTACCTTGAACTTTATCTTATTATGTCACATTATAACATCAAATTGAATACATGGTTTCTAAAATATTTTACAAACAAGAATCTGAAATATGTGGCATGCACATGTATTAAGCCCCATTTAATCTGGTACCCCTAAATAAAGTCTAGTGCAACTAATTGCTTTCAGAG
The DNA here is from genome assembly GCA_036173005.1 of Crenichthys baileyi. Taxonomy (NCBI): domain Eukaryota; kingdom Metazoa; phylum Chordata; class Actinopteri; order Cyprinodontiformes; family Goodeidae; genus Crenichthys; species Crenichthys baileyi. The sequence continues at coordinate 90,763 of JAHHUM010001856.1, read as the reverse complement.
GTCACCTTGTTAGCAGATGGAGTCCACCTGTGTATAATTTCATTTCACTAAAAATCCATCTGTTCTATGGCAGAGGTGTTTGAGAACATTAATGAACAAACAGCATCATGAGGACCAAGGAACAAAGCAGACAGGTCAGCGCTACAATAGTGTAGATGTTTTATGCAGGATGTAGTTATAGAACAACATGCCAAGCTTTGTACATCTCACAGAGCACTGTACAATGCATCATCACATTGAACAATGCATTACTGGGGTGGAGGTTCAACTTCCAGCAGGACAGTGACCCTGGACAAAGCACTCTCACATCAAAGCACATTCAAGTCATAGAATGGACCAGTCAAAGATCTAAATGCAATTTAGAATATGTGGCAAGCATTTTGTGGTGAGTTCTACGGGAGTATGGGATGCCGGGTTCACTTTTAAGGGATATCTGGTTGTAATGTCCTTAGCCACACATTGGTAAAATAAGTCCACACACTCACCCCATTAGCTTAGTTTGTCACAGATGTTCTCCATCTATTCCGACTGAATGTGACCTATTTTGCAAAGAATAATAGGAAAAACTGTCTTTAAATGTGTACAGCTGGTAGAAAATTACCCGGAAGACTTACAGGCATAATTGCAGTGGCTCTGCAAAGTATTGCATCGTAGGAGTCTGACTACAGGTGCGTATCACACTCTTCAGATGTTTACATCGAAAAACTTTGAAAAGCACCCTTTTTTCCAATTAACCAATTATGCCCTTTTGTGTTTATCTGTCACATAAAAACTTTTAAGTACATTGGAGTTTGTGGTAAGAAGTGGTAAGAAAAGGATAGCAAGGCACTGATTTGGAGCTGTGTAGCTTTCTGAACTAAGGAGCTGGTTTATTCCTAGAAATTTAGGTGAACATGAATCTGACATCAAATAAATCATGCTTGCATTGAATATCACAAATTTAACAATTGATTATTCACTGCAAAAAAATACCCACAGAGGTAACTAAACTAACCAGAGAGAGGCCATTTTGGAATGAAGGAGAAGGGTTCTGAGAAGAGGGAATACAGGTAATTTCAAGAAATATATTTAATGGAGTTTAAACGAAAATACAACATGGAAGACTCACCACCCCCGCCGCGTCCAACCACTCCTCAATGGCTGCTCCAATCAACGGCAGGGCCGCACTTCTCCTCAGCCAATCATCTCCTAGGGCATCACTTTTAAAGACCTTCTGCATGGAAGACGCCACTCTTCTGCTGATCTTCGACCCTCCTTCACCCCTTCTCCACCATAGGCTCCCAACTCCTTCCAATATACCAAGGCCTACGCCACCACCAGGATCGGATCCTCACTTCATATACGTCAGCATTTTCGTCTTCCTCATGGGTCTGAGCGCCAAAGAAATAATCTTTCATTAATAAACTCTCTAACGGTCATCTTGTTGTTTCTCCATTATGTGAGTCTTTCCAGGTTGATTTGCCAAGTAATAGCAGAAGTTACCTCAGTAAACTATACAGAGAAAATATTAATATTAAAATCAGAGGCAGTGAATCTCAGCCCACCAGGAGTATCAGCAGAATAAAAAGGTACGAAAGTTGGGAGACCTTTAATGCATCTGACTCGAATGGCCTTTTGGAATTGTTTTTCATTATATCTGTGCCTTCTTTGAGGTGTAATATAATGTAAGCCTGCAACATTTGATTAATGTATACGTGGTTTGACTAATGTATGTTCCATCTTATGTTCTGCAGTGTGTAACAGACTGACATGCATGTGATGTTGTGTTACAAACCCGCAAACCAACATGATTTATCAGTGAACAACTGATAATTCATGGACAAACAAAATCATTAGACCACATCTATTCCAATTTAAACAATCCATTCTCCCTTTGGTACTGAGCACACTGTGTTCACATTGTTTAACTCTCTTAATTTATATCTGACTTCCTGGATAACAGTCAAGTTCACACAAATTTTCTGTTTATTTCGCTTTTTCATGAATTTTGCTATCTGTATTAAAAAAATATTAAAAAAAAAAACATTTTTCCAATAAGATATTTTGATTAAACACAACCTCTAGTCCCCAGAACCAGATTAGACTGTATTGTAGAAACTTGGATTAAGAGGGAGCAGTGTGACTTTTGGTCTGTCAGTTAAACAGTGGACCTGCAGGAGAGTTTAGCTCTCTTGCAATATGTTGTTTGTAGATCAGGAGATGTTTTAGTCTTCCAAAGCATTTTGTGATGAGTTCTACATGAGTAGGGGTTGCCGGGTTCGCTTTTACGGGCTATCTGGTTGTAATGGCTTCAACCACACATTGGTAAAATGAGCCCAAACAATCACCCCATTAGTTTATTTTGTTTTGCAGCTAAACATGTATTTTAGTAATGTAATTCTCTAATTTCTTTACTTAAACCTAACAAGTGTGTAAATGTTTTGGCCATACCACTATGCGTTACCCTTATGTGTCTTGTGTTAGGTCGGTTTTGTGAGTTAAGGTGTGTATACTTTGTTTTCTCAGTTAATATTCTGAAGGTCACATTTTGAGCAGAGTTATATTTAGTTGAGCCCTTTTAGGGGCCTATTAATTATATTTTGAACTTTGTCGTTTTTTGATATTTTTTTGGGTGAGATAAAGACCCACTTTGAAGATTTTCCTGTGTCCTCTGTGCCTTCACTTCTTGGTCCCTCACACTGGCTCTTGTATAACTAAAGCAAGAGGTATAACCACATTCTTGGCTCAAAGTTGAGCATGTTCCCAATGCTGAGACCAGCCATTCTTAACAATGGGGTCAAAGGTTATGGAGAAGTATTTAAAACAAACAAAAATTGCGACAAAAGTGGTGACAATTTCCCACCCCAAAAGACAAAACATTTGTGCAAGTACAATCCTGACTTCATTAGTACGGCTTTGTTAATGGAGGTAACAAGAATGAGACCACAGCACAATGTGTGGAGTGTGGGTTAATGCTGTCGAACAAAGCACTGAAGCCTTCAAAATTAAGGCACTATCTAGAAACCAAACATCCAAAGCTCGTGGGTAAACCAGTTGAATTTTTCAAGAAAATGGAAAGTGGATTACAAATGCAGAAAAGGGCAGTGATTTAATTAACCTGTAGCCAGACATGTGGCACGAAGCAAGAAGGCATTCAACAAGGCGGAGGAGTTGATTCTGCCTGCCTCCTTGGATATGTGCCGTGAGATGATAGGAGAGGCTGCTACACAGTAGCTGCTGAGTTGACACTGTGAATGACTGTATTGGGAACATAGCCTCAGACATACAACATCAACCTCTGGAAAGAATAAAACAGCCAGTTTGTTTCTTTGCAACTTGACAAAACCAGTGATATCAAAGATTCTGCGCTGTGGTTGGTCTTTGTTCACTATTGCTAAGACAGTAGCTTGCATGAAAACATGTTTTGTAGAGAGCTAACAACCCGAGCTACAGATCTGGAATGTTTCTACTGCATTTATAACTACTTCGGTGAGATTGACTTGGACTGGCAGAACTGTGTTAGGTTGTGCAGTGATGGTGCAGCATCAGTGATTGGCAGGCATCATGGCATCATTAAGCAGATACTTGATCGTGCACCAGAAGCTAAATGGACTCACTGTTTTCTCCACCGTGAAAGTCTTGCTGCAAAAAATGTCACCAGTGTTCCATGAGGTGATGGATGTAAGAGTGAAGAGCATCCACTTCATTAAAAAATGCTGTGAACTCCAGATGTTTTGGCAAGCTTTGTGAGGACACAGAAGTAGCTCACATCCACCCACTCTTTCACAGTGAAGTGAGGTGGCTCTCAAGAGGACTGACCTTCAAGCGTTTGTTTGAACTGAGGAATGAGGTCTGTTCTTTTCTCACTGTGAAAAAAATTTCCTCATGAACATTACTATACTGTTCACAGCTAAACTTGTTTACCTTTGTGACATCTTTTCACTACTGAACCAGCTGAACATCTCTGTACAAGGGAAAAATATAATTTTTTTTTGTTGCAGACAAAGTTCAAGCTTTCAAGAAGAAGCTTGTTTCTGTTTGTGGAAAAAGAGGGCCAGAGAAAAGAGGATGGACATGTTTCCACTTTTGTCTGACATTTTGAAAGGCTCAGTGAAAGAATCTCTCACCACTTGCCACAACTGGCTTCGAAATTTGAATAATACTTTCTTGAGGATCACAGATAGCGGCTGAAATGAGCTTCCTCCGTAGGGTGGCCGGGCACTCCCTTAGAGATAGGGTGAGGAGCTCGGCCATTCGGGAGAAGCTCGGAGTAGAGCCGCTGCTCCTCCACTTCGAGAGGAGCCAGTTGAGGTGGCTCGGGCATCTATATCGGATGCCTCCTGGACGCCTTCCTCGGGAGGTGTTCCAGGCACGTCCCACCGGGAGGACGCCCAGGGGACGGCCCAGGACACGCTGGAGGGACTATGTCTCTCGGCTGGCCTGGGAACGCCTTGGGCTCCCCCCAGAGGAGCTGGAGGAGGTGTCTGGGGAGAAGGACCTCTGGGTTTCTCTGCTGAGTCTGCTGCCCCCGCGACCCGGTCCCGGATAAAGCGGAAGACGACAAGTACGAGTAATTCTATATTTTTATTTGCACTTTGTTTGATTTTTTGTTACAATATATTTAATTAGTTAGTTTTTAACCTATTTTTTTTATATGCATATACGTTGTTCAACTAATGTCCTCATTTTTTATTTTATGAATTTTATAAATATTTAGTAGTCATAAGTCTGAAAGGACCCTTTAACTTTATTCTTGTTCAAGTTTGATTTGTTCCATTAATTGCTGGCCTGTAATCTTGCTCTGGGTGGAGGTTTACAGGTTTACATACACATGATGAATAAAAGTACTTGATTATCACGTTTGGATGACCTTGTATTTGAAAAGGTATTTGTTTGTTAAACTCTACGTGTACGTGATTTAGATACTGAATATAAATCAAACCAAAAGTGATTCTTAATACCTACGTAAATGGGCCCTGGGCCAATTTGTACTGGAAAGGTTGGGCCCCAAGGTCAAAAGAGTTAAGAACCCCTGGCTTAGACTCTGTCAGGGCTGTCTTTATTATTTATTCAGTTTATGGTGTTTATGGATGAAACTCAGTCATGGAGAGGAGTGGTCAGGAGTTAATTTGTATTCTTAACTTGAGCCCCAGTATGACTTTAATGCGATCTACAGCCCTATGTCTCTGCCTCAGGTGGGATATCTTGGTAAGATGGAGCAGGGGATAGATGAACACATTCAGACTTAAACTGCTATGAAGAGGATAGCTCTTGATTCACCAGTCTATCTATGTTTTAATGCTAACTTATTCCCATGTAATATGGATAATGACCAAGGTACTAGATATAAGTGGCTGAAATGAGCTTCCTTCTTAAGGTAGCTGAACTCAGCCTTAGATGTAAGGGTTGGGGCTCCACTGTCTGGAGAGCAGCTGCCCCACGGTATTATAGGGAGTCCTTCAATGTTGTTCAGGCATCTGATCTGGATAACGCCTGTGAGGCTCCCTTTTGAGATGTTTCAGCTGTCGACCAGAAAACAGAAACAGAGAGCTTGGTGGTGGGATGGATGGATGGATGGATGGATGGATGGATGGATGGATGGATGGATGGATGGATGGACAATTTCTTGCACACACAACAGCAACAGTTTTCTGCTCTTGTTGAAACTGCAGTGGCAATATTTAAAAATTGGCTTTCTCAGGAGAATGTCAGAGGTGCTATAAAGCACTCTGATCCATGTCCCTTGTGTTGTAAAGCCCTGCTGTCAACCTTAACTGATTATAGCTTCTTATAAAGGTCAGGCACAACAGTTTTCCTCTAAATGTGGAAGCAGTGAGGTACGGAGCCCGTGAGGGGATATGGGGGAATTTTTTTTCTTTTGCGTCCCCACACAATACTTTTGCGTTTGCTCGCAATACTTTTGCGTCCCCACGCAATAGTTTTGGGTTCGCTCGCAATACTTTTGCGTCCCCACGCAATACTTACACGTCACCTCGCGGGCTCCGTAGTGAGGTCCCTCAGCTTAAGGAAAAAAAGGCAAAACAATTGTCCAGGATTAAACAGGAGTGAATTGTGAACCTGAAAACCTCAGTTCATTTGCTGTATTTGGTCATAATTTGTGGATCAAATAATATCTTTTTACTTTTAGATATGTACATCCTTGAACTGCTTTGCCACCAGCTCATCTGAGATAATAAAGAAGTTTAAATGTTTGAGTTAGAGTGTGTACCTCCATCCTATGGGGTCTATCTGTAATTTAAAAAAGGGGAGAGAAGCAGCTCAAACTGTTTGTGTGTTTGAGTGTTTTACAGCACGCACACAATCAAAGTGGCAGCATGTTTTATAAGTGGACAGATGCATTGCTTCAGCTTTTGTGTGAGTGAGTGTATATACGTGTGTTTGTGTGTCAGAATGGCAGTGATCCATTGACCTGATGGCTCTTCCTGGTGGAGCGCACACATCCCTGTTATTACTGCAGTAGCCACTGCTGATTGACTGCTTTCACCACTGCTCAGGAGATGTCAGTCAGTCATACTGTTGATTTCAAACCATAGTCAACAGATTTGAGTGGTGCTGACAGGCCACACTGATTATTATGGATTATGAAGTACATTTATTTATGTTGTTTTGACTCCACAACTCAGTCAAATGTTACAATGACCTACCTGTAGATTTATAGAAACACTGTCGATGAATTAGAAGTAAATGGTTCTGATCGGTAAATGACGTGGAAAACTGGAAAATAATTATAATAGAATTTATTTTTTCCTGTTTTTTAAATGCATCAAAACTAAGAATTCCTTCAATGTTTTGGTCAGAAACACATTGACCAAAAAAGTACTTCAATGCTTTATGACTTTCGGAAAACTCTTATAACCTTTGGGACACGTGCTTTTATGCATAAATGGTGATCATCTTGAAAGTCTTTAATTTTCTGTTGGACTTATAACTACTGTGCACATTAAGCACATTCAGGTGTTTATAATCCTCAGAAGAACCATCAGTGGAAATCAGAATCAATAGCTCAGATCCCCAACGAAAACTATAAATCCTATTGACCAGGAAAACCTCAAAAGGGGGACATCCAACGAGGTGCATTCTAAATGTGTTGTAGGCCTGTGTTGTAGGCTTTACCTCAAGGAACACTACATTAAAGAAAATACATTGCATTGGAAGAATCTTGCATTTAAAGTTTACATTTAAAAACAAAGCATTTTATCTCCCTTAGAGATAGGGTGAGGAGCTCGGCCATTCGGGAGAAGCTCTGAGTAGAGCCGCTGCTCCTCCACTTAGAGAGGAGCCAGTTGAGGTGGCTCGGGCATCTATACCGGATGCCTCCTGGACGCCTTCCTCGAGAGGTGTTCCAGGCACTTCCCACCGGGAGGACGCCCAGGACACGCTGGAGGGACTATGTCTCTCGGCTGGCCTGGGAACGCCTTGGGCTCCCCCCAGAGGAGCTGGAGGAGGTGTCTGGGGAGAGGGACGTCTGGGTGTCTCTGCTGAGTCTGCTGCCCCCGCGACCCGGGTCGGATAAGTGGAAGACGACGAGTACGAGCATTTTATGTTTCAAAAAACAAAGTTGCTCAGTGATCTTCAGTTTTACCAACACTGATGGTAAACTTGTCATCCTTCCTTTAATTAGCTTCAACTCTCAATTTGTTTACTCTGTTATCATGGCCTTGTTTCACTTTGTTTAAGCTGTATTTTTTTCTGTGGGTTTCTTTTTGTAAATTGATTTATATTTTGAAAGTGCTGTAAGTTTAGTTGTTTGTTACATAGAAGTAGTTTTAAGACTGTTTGCTTTTGACTGAATTTTTCTACATTTGGGTCCTTCTCTGGTAACTTACCAAACCAACAATCCTATACCCATAATGCAGCTCCGAGTCAAGTTAGTCATTCGCCACTTTGCATAAAAATTTCACACCCATGCATTGCATTTTTGTAACTATAAATAAACCATCATACCCAGCTACTTGACCATAGCATTTTAATATTTTTCACTTGCTGGTGAAGTATGTTTGATGAAATATGAAAATTAAAAATGATATAATGCTCAGCTCTTATATGTAATACATTTTTATGTTGTGTTATTTTCTGAAGAATTTATATTACAGCCTATTTCCACTGACTGTGAATCGGATCTATGTTTAGGCAAGTTGAATCTTGTGAAATATGACTATATGATAACATGATTATATTCTGCCATCAAATAAAATATTTAGATGCGACCTTTTCCTGGTACTTAATAGTCCCAAGTCACATTTTCTTAATGTAGAAGAAGACCACATGACAAAAAATGACCTTAAATCATTTGTTGTCACACCAGGTGTAATACGCCCCTAAGGTGGGTACAAAATGATGCACGGTTGGGTATGAAAACTCCAACAGTGTGATATGGTGAATGGGGGAAAAGACCAGCATCCACCATGATCCCCTCTGTGAATCTGTAAATGTACACATTTTCGACCAGGATACTACATCATATTACTTTTGACATGTATTTGTAAAGGCATATTACATGATTCTGTAATTAGACATAACATAAACTGTCCCTGAGGTCATAAGCAGGGTGAAAAACGTACCTTTTTTATTTAAAGCAGAAAGATTTTAAGCCAAATATTATCGTCAAACAAGTCACCAACACTAACCATAACAAAAAAAGAAGAATGCAGTATGAAAAAAACATAATTCTACTTGAAAATTCAGCTTGCGGGGAAAAAATATTGCATCTCCTATGTGACACAAAAACAATTTAGATGTTTCAGTTTATTTCTTTAGAATGTTCTGATCCACAACCTATGACACAGGTTATTAAGCACAGAAACTTCCATATTACACACACACACATCCCCACACACAGAGAGACACACACTTTCTTTCATACACAATGTTTTTGAACCCTAGAACTCCAGCCTTGTAAAGGATTGTTCTGCTCAGCACCTTCACATCTGATTAATTGACTTGTCAGGACGGTATTTTTATCCTTCTCCCCTGTGTGTGTGTGTGTGTGTGTGTGTGTGTGTGTGTGTAAGAGAGAGAGAAAAAGAGAGAGAAGGCTTCTATATGTGTTACCGTATATGTTTCTACATGTAGAAATGTGGGGTGTTTGCAATCTTTCCCAGTGTCCTCCCTGCACTGGTTTTACTCCCCTGACAATATGACAAATACACCTATAGAAAAGTCTGTATACATATTTGTGTTGACAATTTTCGGATACAATTTTCTGATGTGGGCTTTATACCATGTTCAGGACTTCCATTGTAAATGTGGCTTCCAGGAGCTGTGGCCTGAAGGGTATTGGTGCCTGTTGCGGTGGCAACCAGAGGACCTGCTGGTGAAAACCAATGGTGATGAAAGCTGTCAGGCTGAAGAAGGAGGCCTTAGGGCTTGTTTGTCCTTGAAGACTCCTAAAGCAGCTGAAAGGTACCTGGTGCCCAGAAGGACTGAAGCTTCTGTGGTTGCAGAAGCAAAATCTCTGGTATGGGAGGCTAAGTAAAGCAACTTTCAGATGGACTCAAGGAAGGTCAAGGAACTGCTCGGCGACTTAGAAAGGAGAAATGGGAATCATCCCAAGCTGTGTATGCTTTGGGAGGGGAACTGCAGACCTGACTGATGACAGCAGTGGAAGGAGGACTTTGAGGATCTCCTTAATCTGGTCACCATGTCCTCCTTGAAGGAGCCAGAGCATGAAGGTTCAGAGGAATGCGATTCCATTGCTGTGGCAGAAGTCACTGAGGTAGTTAAAAAGTGGCAGGTGTGGATGAAATTTGCCCTGACACCTCCAGCATACCTGGGAGAGTTTACCCTGGGATGTTGGAGAGGAGGCTCCTGCTGATAGTTGAACTTTGGATCCAGAAAGAGCATGGTGGCTTTCGTTCTGGACGTGGAACAGTGGACCAGATCTTGGGGGTATATGCTTCCCCAGTCTACATGTGTTTTGAGGATCTGGAAAAGGCCTATGACCGTGTCCCCCGAGGTATTTTGTGGGGGTTGCTGCAGAAGTAGGATATGTCTGGGTGGCTTTTAGGAGCTATCCAATCTCTATTTGCCCAAAATAAGAGCTTTATCCCCATTCCCAGCACATGTTGGACTCTACAGGTTATCATATTTGCTTTTCACGGATCAGACCATGACCTCCAGTGTGAACTGGAGCAGGTCGCTGAATAGTGCGAACCGGCCAGGATAAGTAAACTTCTCTAAGTATGAGGCCCTGGTTCTCAACCGTAAAAAGGTGGACGGCCCCCTCAGGGTTTAGGGTAGGTCTCTGCTACTAGCAGCTGAGTTAAAGTGTCTTGTTCAAGAGTGATGGTAGGATGGAGCGGGATATGGCTTGGGGATCCGTCTGCAGTAATTCTGGCGCTGCTTCGGTCGGTTGTGGTAAAGAAAGAGCTGAGCTTCTAAGCAAATCATGACCGAAAGAATGTCGGGCACCTGGTTAGGATGTACCTCATTGGATGCCCCCCTTTTGAGGTTTTGCGTCCATATCTTTCCAATAAATGATGGTGAAACCACGAGCCTGACCAGTACTGTAAGCTTTCTGAGGAAACGAGTATTCAGGAGGACAAGCCTTGATGAGTGCAGAGAACATGTTTTGGTGATTTCAGGTTTCTGTGAGGCACATCAAGTCCAAGTAAATGTCCAATATGCAGCCATGTATGAAATAGGCCTTATTTGTCATAGACTATGCCATAAACAAAGTTTGTTGAAAAAATATGTTTAAAAGAGCAGTTTTTTGTCTTTTTTTTTAGTTTCCCTTTTAAGGAGCGGAGAAGTGACCAACTCTCTGTGCCAGGATCCTCTCCAACCTAACCATTACAGTGACTGACTGACTAGATTGATGAACTACCAAGACGGAATGTGGAATAACAATTTGGCGGATGGAAAGCAGATGTATCCGGGATTAGTGGGATTAGTGGCTTAATTAACAACAAAGAAAATAGAGTCAGTGGTGCTATTTAACAACCCTCTCAGGCAGTGGGGAAAAACCGCTTCACCAACATAATTAGGGACACCGTCTCTTTTTGGGGAATCTATGATCAGATTCTTTCTGCAGGAGCTTAGACAGCCAGTTTTAGGTAGTTTTAGCTTCGGTTTCAACTAGTCATACTTTCAGCCGGTGTACTGTTGCTGGATAACGAAAAGCAGGCTGTATGTTACTTTGGATACAAGGTTTCTTTGAAAATTCAGTCTTGTACTCAGCCAGCAAGCTCAAGACATTCTCGCTTGTGTCCTCCCCAGTGCAGCCTGTGAAGAGCTGGGGCAAAGATAATGACATGCTGCTGGGGGTTTTGTAGCTTTATGAAATCACACTGTAAACCCCGATATTGATTCAACTCAAAGATTGTGAGTTCATATTACTTACATGCATCTAATTTATTGACATTACTTGTTAATTCAGATTAAAATGAACTTTTTCATGTCCTTATTGTCCTTATTTGTAATTGTATTTTTAAGTGCAATCAATAATTTCTACTCAAATAAACTAAGTTCATATTATTTAAACGTGTCATTTCTTTACATTTATTATGATTCCTGAGTAAATTGTACTTTTTAATTGCCTATCCTGTTATAATTATATGTTTGACTTGCCTGTTAGCAACACAATGACCTCACCTACCGGCAAAAATCTAGTTTAGTCACTGATGAGATCTAAACTTTTTCAGAACTGAGACAAAGAATGCAAGTGTATTTAAAGTTTCAAAAAGTTAAGTTCTAGTAGGCAAGTTATTCGACCCAAGTTTGAAGCTTTTGGTGAATGACGTGACTTTAGCCACAATACGATAAGTTGGAACTCTTCAAGTTTTAGTTACCCAACTACTGTTAGCTTGTAGACTATTGCGTTCATTTGGTAAACCACACTGTGATGTTGCACTGGTGATGGTGGTGACAGTGGTAAGGGTTTGTCTTGTAACTGGTGGGTTGATGGCTCTAACCTATGTCTTTCATAAACTTTAGTTTATGAAAGACATATTTTCAATTTCAGGAACTGAAAAAGTTATGTTATAACTCGAATAAACAATTTAAATTAATTGTTTAAGCTAAGGATCTTTAGTTACTTTAACTTGGCTATTAGTACATTCCACTTAAATGTTCTATTCCACTCCATTAGGGGCTCAAGTACATTGAACGTAGTCCACTTCACCCATTCAACTAATGCTTCATTACTTGAAAATTTTAAGGCAATGCATTACTTTGATTTTTTCAAGTAGATTCTACTTATCTGGGTTTGCCATGCACATGGTTTCATGCTGTGACTTGTTCTTCCTGGGAACTGTCATAAAACTGGGTTTAAACTGTACATTCTGGGATTCAGAGTTTTTAAAAGTATTTTTAGCTCTCTGCGTGTAGTTCAGTTCTTGTTCCCTCTCATGGCCAGGCCCAACATATTTACTTTAACATTTCTTTCATCAGAAAATTCCATCAAGATGCTGATGCATTTTTCTTCTGGGTTAGATTTGTCATTTTGTCTTTTTGAGTCACCAGCCGCTCGTATTAAATGAGGCAAATCCCACTACCCTACTTAGACCGTTGCATACTAGGCACTTACGTGAAGGCAGTGTGGACAACTCAGATGACAGATGCAATTTCTGAGGTATCAAATAAGCTGTGGCAGTGTATTCAGTTGCTCTCTTCCATTTGTGCCTTTTTTCTGTCTCATTCAGTTGAGTAGCAAAGGACTTGCTTGCGTGTGCAGCTCTGTAAAATTGAAACACAGCAGAAAAACATCTCTTGTGCATCTCGGTTTGTTGCCCATGCTCACCTGTCCACCAACACTGAACCAACAATAGGCAGGTGAGCATCCACTGGAATGTGGAGCAACAGAAAAATGGTGGCCTGGTCTACTGATTTATGATTAATTTTACATTGTGTAGAAGGCCAGGTGATTGTGGGCTGCTTGTCTTGGGAACACATGGTGCAAGGAAAGCCTATATGAAGAAGTCAAGCCAGTAGTGCTCTGCTAGGACACCTTAAGTCCTGCCTTACTTTGACATGTACTATTTACCGAAGTATTGCTGCAGACCATGTATACACTTTAATAGAAATGGTATTCCATGGCGGCTGTGGCCTTTCAGGAGGATGATGCTCAAGAATGTTTTGAGGAACACAACGATGGGTTTAAGGAATTAACTTGCACCCCAGTTCCCCAGATTTCATTGCAGTTAGGCATCTGTTCAATGTGCTGGACAAAAGACTCCAATCCACTGAGGCCCAATCCGCAGTTTACAGGACTTAAAGCATCTGCTGCTAACATTTTGGTGCCAGATACCACAACACACCTTCAGGGGTCCCATAGAGTCCTTGCTACTATATGTCAGGGCTGTTTGGACAGCAAACTTGAACCAACACACCACAAGGTAGGTGGTCCTAAGGTATGTCTAACTGGTGTGTACAGGAACCACGCATCGCCTGTGGCTACACCCAAAGGGAAGCAGTTTATGGTCATAGAAAAAAGAATATAGTTGTATTGCTAGACAGATGCTAAACAGTATAATAGATGAAGAGGAAAACATGCTTTTTAATGAAAACCCCATATGTGTAATATTTTCCTTATTGTTGGTCATAATGATACTACATTTTCTCATCTTCTTTGTGTTAATGTGAAGTCCACAGAGATGCTTATAGACACCAGTCTCTCCAGAGTAGCATTTAGAAGATGGTAGAAGCTTCAGGCCTCTGGCTGCAGACACTCTCCAACAAGCAGAACTGGCAAAGATTAGTCATTAAACTGTTAAAAACAATAAACATCTGCTTTCCTGTTGGCCACATATTGCCACAATATGTTGCAACATGAGCTAATTAAAACTTTACTCACACACACAAACTTTCCTGCAAACACTGCTGAGTACACTCAGCTATGCACATACACACTCGATGGACCTACCATCAAATATAGAAAGACATTAAAGAGTTTGAGAAAATTAAGAGAAACGCATAAAGAATTTTAAAACTCCAATTCCCAACCTCCCACTGGGGCAATCCCAAAGTATTTCTTGCCTTCAGAACCAATCGGGAGAGAGCTAAATGAGCCATGGTCATCAGAGAACTGACTGATTGGTTTGGGGCTTTGAGGATGAGATACGCACTCTCAGAGAAACACATTCATCTCAAAATCCCAAGCATGAATTCTCAGTCTGGCAGCACATGTTGGATAAAGAATTTGTTTACATGCGCTGACATTCAGACTGATGTGGCTAAATCTCAGCTGAGCCACAAGAGTACACTATTGCAGATACAGGAACAGCTGCATGGCAGCTAAATAAACTCAAGCAGCAGACACTCTGACTGTATACTCATTTGTTTGCATCCACACACAGACATTATGTGTTTAAGGTTTATGGTCCAAGGGATGCTCGTCGAGGTTTATGGGAAATTCACATTGACAATAATGCATTTTGCGAATAAAGTGGCTCACAATATGTACGCACCTGCAAAATATTTTTGAAAAATAAACAAATTTGTTGGGGGGGAAAAATATAAAACATAAAAAACAGCAATACTTTTTGGCATAAGTGTACATACTAAACTGACACTTTGTTAAAACACCTTTTGATTTAATGATAGCATTTATGTTTTTTTTTTTCGAAGTTGACACATGGCTTCAATAATAGTAAACAAAATAGTTTAGTCTAAAAATGAGTTCAGCTGCCCAAGTAGAATTTGCTCATTTGTATTCTTCTGCTAAAGCAAGTTTTCAAAGAGGTTACAAAGGTTTAACAAGACCTCAAAAACACAGTAAGAATAAAGAAAAAAACTTTTAGGAAATATGGGACAACAGATATATTACAAAAGCTTGACGGTTCTTGAAAATTTGAAAAAGACAAGAAGGAAACTTGTCAGGGTTGCTGCCAAGAGGCAGACCGCCACACTGGAGGAGGTGCAAGAATTTCTTGTTTGTACTGTTTTCTTCTACATGTGACAACAATCTCCTACATTCTCCCTATGTCTAGATTGAGGAAAATGATTGCAAGACAGTAGCCTTTTCAGTAAAGAAAACATTTATCAATCCATCTGTTGTCTTCTGTTTCTCAAAGATCAGGTTGCAGGGGTCACAGGTTCAGAAGGGAATTTCAGACATCCCTGTTCGCACCAACATTCACCAGCTCATTCTGGGACCCCCAGATCTATGAGCATGAATAATTTGCCCAAAATAGGGAAAAAACATCTATACCTGGCTAAACTATCTCCAATTAACAGCATCCCGGAGCAGTGTTCACTCTGCACCAGGCAGAGGTGGGACCAAGTCGTTACTTCTCAAGTCAAGTCACAAATCAAGACCAACAAGTCCCAAGGCAGGTCCTCTGGTTTACATTTTAAGTCATTAACTGTCTCTGAAATAATATACACAAACAACAAACGCAAAAAAGTGTCATTCCAGCATCTAAACCAATGTCTATAAATGTCTAACTTCCTTCTTCTTTCTGGATAATTCACTAACTGTGCGCTCTGTGTCAGACGAAAATAATGGAAAATAATGAAGGAAAATGGTAATGATGTGAGGAAATAAACAAGACCAATAAATATTTTATTTTTACTATTTTTATTGTGTGTGGTACATTTTTGACTTTACTGACAGCATCAAGTAATTTCAAGTAAAGACACTGAAGTCCAAGTCAAGTCACAAGTCATAATGAGAGTGTTCAAATACTATATAGTCTTTGTGCATGTACAATAACAAGGAATTACTTTCTGATTTCCCCCATGCGTCATCTTCTTTTATTGTTATTTAACTAAAACTCTCCACTCTTCAGAAGCAGTAAACTGTCGTTGCATTCAGTTAAACAAGTTATATACATATATTTGTGCATATTTACCATGTGTATGGGTAAATGTTTGGCCATAACTACAAATACACATTTAATGAGGATAATGAATGAATAATAAATCTAACTTGGAACCCTTCAGCAGCTCAGAGGGTTTGCTGTTCCAGGAAGCCAGAGCAATTTTGACTCTGATTCTATTCCTCTCTTCAGCAAAGAAGATGGTTTATTCAGTAAAACAATATCTCGAAGTTGGCCTGCATAGGACGGCGCAACAGGGATTCACGTGGGCCAAAATATCCAACCCAGAGCTCACAAGATTACGAAACACAGTGGGAGAGTGACCTCTTTCACTCTAGTACAACGCCAAAAGGCAGCTGCATCTTCACATAGCAAATAGTTGTTTGCTGTGATATGATGTTTAACCTTTAGGTAGCTTTCTGGCATCCAACACAAATTAAACTATGTTTATACTCACATGTTTATCAATCTATATATAGAAATACACAAAAAATAGATTCATACAAACACATCAGGGCTGCAAACTACCACGAAAATATTTTATTGCGATTCTATTGCAGAAAATTGGGATGACAATTAATCCACGTTTTTGTCTGAAACTTTTTTTCTTTATGTCATACCTTCTTGTGTTTTGAGTTTGTGTTTTGTTATTTTACCTGGTCTAGTCCTTTGTTTTCTGTCTCCCTGCACCCAAAGCCCACACCTGTTCTGTGTTTTCCCCTGATTGTCTTGTCACGTGTGTCATTGGTTTCCCCTGCTGTCTAGTTTTGTATTAAAGCCCGTTTGTTTCCTTTGTTCCCCGCTGGTTCCTTATGTGTTGTTTGTGTTTGTGTGGACGCCTGGTACCCTGTCCGTGTCCAGCCATGAGCAATAAAGTGTTGTCTCACCTGCAAAATTCGAGCCTCAGGAGTTCTTCCCCACATATTGGTCCCAAAGAAACCCACATTATGACAGAAGGAACCAGCCAACGGGACCAAGTGGGAGGAATGGTGAGGGAATTCAAGAGGGGTGAGGTTCTGGCCAAATTATCTTTTCACCTGGTGACCTCTCCCAGCTCACCATGGAGAAGGCTGGAAATAGCTGGCAGCCTCCAAGACTGGCTCGATCCTCAGATCCACCATACCGTTGAGGCCCAGCGACAAAGGGCCCTGGGAGAAATCGCCACTTCAATGAGGAGATCTCCTGCTCCCTCCTCCACCTGCCTCTCCGTTGAAGCTCGACACGGTTTTCCGGCTCATGGCTTTGCTCCTGATCAGCCATCGCCGCTGCTCTCAACTCATAATCCTGTTCCTGGTCCAGTTTCGGAGGGGTTCACGAATGAACCGCCTCCACACCCCGATCCTGTTCCTGGTTCTGTTCCTGGGAGGTTCTAGGATGAACCGCCTCCACACCCCGATCCTGTTCCTGGTCCTGTGCTGGAGGGGTCCCAAGCCGAGCCGCCCTCACACTCTGTTCCTGTCTGTGAGGGGCTCATGGATGGACTGCCTCCACTTTCTGCTCCTGTTCCCGGTCCTGTCCTGGAGGGCTCCGAGGACGAACTGCCTCCATCCCTGGTTCCCGTTCCGGAGGAGTTCGTGGAGGACCTGTCTCCACTTCCTGTTCCTGTCCCTGGAACAGGGAGACACGTCTGCAGTGTCTCACTGGCTCCGGCGCAAATCTCCACGGCCTCACCGAAGGTCCCAGCGGTCTCCGCACCGCACCTCTGAGCTCCACCATGGGCTCTCCTGGTCCCACCGTCAGCCGTCAGATCATTGGCTCCTACATCACTGGCCTGCTCAGCACCTACGTCACTGGCCTGCTCAGCACCTACGTCGCCAGCCTGCTGATCACCTGCCCCTATGTCGCTAACCCGCTGATCGCCGGATTGGCCAGGGACGGCCCGCTGATCGCCGGATCCGCCGGGGACGGTCTCTGGCCCGGCTGCCTGAACTCTGGGTCTGCTGGGGACGGCCTCGGGGCCGGCTGCCTGAACTCTGGGTCTGCCGGGGACGGCCTCCGGGCCAGCCGCCTGAACTCTGGATCAGCTGGGGACGGCCTCGGGGCCGGCTGCCTGAAATCTGGGTCTGCCGTGGACGGCCTCCGGGCCGGCCGCCTGAACTCTTGGTATATTGGTCCAACAGAAACCCACATTATGACACTTTACTAATTACCCAATGTGTCTATGAATGTCTGTGAGCTTCAGCATCTCAGCCACTGTACATCTGATGAAAGCATTAAAATATAGCGTCCAAACGGTGCTTTGCAATGTTGCAAACACAGATATTGCAAAGCCAGCTGTGATTTTATATATTTTGCAGCTCCATAACAAATTTCTATAAAGTTGGTATTTTACCATTTAAACAATGTTTGCTGGATGTTGGCTGAATTGTGACAATATTCCGACATTTTCAGAATTGGTTCCACATTGTCAGGGTTGACATTTTGGACTCTGTTTGGCTTTGTGTTTTGCTTTTTAGTTATCTTATTATTTGGCCTTTGCAGTTTTGTTGTTTATTCCACCAGTTTATTTGATGTAGTTTTGTTCTCTCTCTCCTGCCTCCCAGTGTGTATGTTTTCTTCCTCTCTTTGTTTCCTGTTATGGTTTTCTTATTACTTGGTATGGATTATTATTATTATTGTAATTATTCTAGTTCTTTGTCTTCCTTGGATTCTCTAGTTTTATTTCTCTTTTGGTATCTTTGTGTTTAATTATGTTTTAGTATTTGTTCCTATGTTCCCTCTAGTTTCTCTGTTTACTTTAGTTCATGGTTATTCTAATTTCTTATGCTTCATTTTATTATTTATCTTTGTTTATAGTTTTGCTTGGTCTGTGTTTTCTGTTTATTAATCTTTTCTCCCATGCTCAGTCTTTGTATTTGTTTCACCTGTTCCTTCTTCCTCCCTGCCTCCTTGTCACACCTGATCCCTGTTTATTTGATTACCTGCCCTTTGTCTCCCTCAGTATATTAGTTGGTTTTGTGTCATTGTGTGTTGCTGGTTCCTTGTTGTTCGTCACAACTCCGTTCACTACCCACGTATTGTGCTGTGTTTCTCCATGTGCCTGCAGAACCGACTTGTAAGTCTTTGGATCTGGACTTTTGCTTGTATCTGCAGTGCCTTGTTTGGTTTCTTTGAAAGCCTTTGGAAATAAAGCTAAAAACCTTTACAACATTATGCTGCCCAGCTCTTGTCTGTACTTTGGTCTGACTCAAAACCCGAACGTGACACACATGGTAAAATTCAGTCAACACCACAAACAATTTCCTGTTGGAAGTTAATTCAACATGATCCATTAATATGCTGTTGCATTGACCGATTGAGATGCTTTCCTGGATCATTAAATAATCAGTCAGAGAGAAGACTGACTTGGATCTCCTTCTGATGCCGGATCTCTGTGTATGCGAATGGCAGGAGTACATCAAACTGGGCTTTGTATCCTCTCTGCATCTTTTCAAAACCAAAAATAAAAGTAAACAGGAAATATGCTTTAAAAATGTAATTTTATTGTTTGGAAATATTATTCTTAAGAAAGTGCCATTATGAGTAACAAGAGTGTAGCAAACAGTTTTTTTTAAATGAGACAGACCTCCACGGAACAAATTGTTTATACGCACTAAATGATACAGTTTGCCAATTATAAAGCTAGCACTGTAAGTTTTACATGTGATTTCAATGGTGCCCCAGCCATAACTAAACACCAATCTAAATATAAAATAGTAACTTCTTCCTGTATTCTTTGACAGCTACTGAATATCATTTGTTTTGCATGAAATCTAGCAGTTGCAATAAAGCATTGACCAGAAATATAACTATAAAAATATTTGTGTTAATGCCACTCAGGTAAAATGGTGCTAAAGTGTGAATATTAAGCAAAAATCTACTTGAGACACATCTTTGTCGAGAAGGCCTCACGGAGGGGGAGCAACAGGTTCTGATTGGACACCCATCAGAGAAAACAAAAAACTTCCACTTGCTTAACATAATAAGCAGGCACATTTGTAAAGACAAACACAACACCATGACATATTTTCAATTGTGTTGCCTGTGTTGGGTTCATCCATTTTGGTCGGACAGACTGACTAGGCTGCGCAGTTCATTACACGTAGCTCCACAGGCGATGCAGCTCTGATGTCACCCAAGATTATAAAACCCCGGAAAGCAAACTTTCGTTGCCATTTCCAGCGTGTCTCATGGAACGACGCAACAGAGGCGCATATCTGGAGCAACAGAAACTCGCAGGCGAGGTTAACTTTTCCTCCACAAGGCCCTTCCCGGAAGAGTTTGAAAGCTGGACACTTTCACCTAGGACACTCCGGCCTAGGTGAAAGCCCACAGAAGTTTATTTCCAAGGAGACCCCTTGTTGATTCAGTCGACTGTAACGGTTTCTCATATTTTCCTCGTTTTGGACAGATGAGAAGTTTACTGTTTTTGAATTGATCACAGGCGCGTGACACTCTGGTTCCCCCTCCCGTTTTTCTTCAGACCTACAACCCATCCTCAAGCTGGTGAAGAGAAGAAAGCAATGTCAAAGTAATTTTGTTTTTTTATATTAAATCAGATAGGTGTATTTAGAGGTCTGGACAGGATGAGGCATAGTTAAGGTGATTTATAATCACCAGTAGTTAATCCAAGGTATTAACCTGTTGCATGCAATACTGATTGAAGTGTTTTATGCTGAGCTGCAATGATTCGCTGTGCAAGTGTTGCTTGATCGCAACACTTGCACGTATGTTTTTGTCCGGCTGATCCCAAATCAGCCACGAATCAGAAGTTGGACTTTTAAAAGTTTTTTATTCAAAGCAGCTGCAGTTCAAAGCAGTTTTATGACCCTTTGTTCGAGATTTGGGGCAATTAGCTGTGAGTGGCTAAGGGCGTGGCCCCATCATTCTACCAGCTGATTGCCGCCATCGAGACGCATCAGCGCACCAAAAAGGCTTCCCTGTACAGTGGTTCTGCTCCACTTTCCAAGTTAACCCAAATTGCACATTTTGTCCATAAAACTGCTGGTTTGATCTTCATAGACACTTAATTATATCAGGTCCAATATGGTTTCAACAATGTTCACATATATAAATAGAAGCGTTTGTGTTTATTTCGTGCAAGTGTGATTTATCTGTTAAAATAAGGTCAAAGTTTCCCCACCATACGGTGAAGCAGCTGATTAAACAGTGACATTTAGCATGGTTTTGGTTAAGAATAATCAGTTATTAATGATAGTTAACTTATTGTAATTATTGTAATTATACTTTTTGATAAATATTCAATAATCATAATCGTGACACCTGTTCATTAGCTGAAAGCCAGTTTTAGAAGAGTTTCACATTTTTTAGAAGCTTAAAAGGGGTATTTGGACTGGTATAGTGCCTTGCAAAAGTAATCATATCTCTTGAACTTTTCCACATTTTTGTCATGTTTTATACTGTACAAACGTTTTTTAAAATTTGTACCAAAATTAAAAGAAATTCTGCTTAGTTGTTTTTTTTCTTTGTTGTAACAATGCTTCTTGACAATAACTTCTATACCACTGAAAGGTAATTTTATTTACATTTAAATGGTGTTTGTAAATAAAATTTGTTTGTGGGTGCAGCAGCAGAGTTCAGTGTAGGGTTGTGCCCATGAAAAACATGCCAAATGTTCCTTGTCCATTGACAGTCAATTCTGCTATGCCTCCTCTTTGGAACTTCTGGTACCCTCAGGTGCTGACAAATGAGTGCCCAATTGATGAATGAGTAGCAGCATCTGTGAGTCTGCCACAATAGTCAGTTGGTGTCTACTCAAACATGTCAATTTGATTTGATCTAGAAAAGGTCAGTGCCATAAATTACGGGTTCAGCCAAACCAAGCTGCAGCATTATTTGGAGTGAGACCAATTACTATCTCCAGATTTAGGGCCAACACACATACACTGGTGGATATCAGACATAGGCTGCAAAGTAGGTCCTCTAACAGACAACACCACAAGAAGACGGCTTCCTCACCCTGTTAGCACTTGGGAACCGTAGGCAGTCTTTCACAGATTTGCAGTCAATGTTTGGCTGACAGCTTTCCATCCAGACAATCCAGGGGGGACTATATTACAGCCAATCTCTGGTCTTAGAGAGCTACTAGAAACCCTGCTGTGATTGCTCTTCACTGTCAAATCTGTTTGCAATAGTGGTGGCCACACATGCACTGGAAACATGTGGAGGGACGTTATGTCCAATGTCATGTTCCTCACTGGAAAAGTAAAGCATGTCATCACTGGATGCAATCTAAATGCTAAGGGATATAGAGATGAGATTCTGCCATTAGTGGCATTCCCATATTTGCAAGGTCTCGGATCAAATTTCATTTTCCAAGATGTCAATACTCACCCACTGAAAGGGGGTTTATCTGTAACCTGGCTGCAGTCTTGACCTCAACCCTTTTGAACACTTGTGGGATCAGTTTGGGTGCCCTGTTAATTCCATAATAACCATTACAACCACAAAGGCTGACTGTGTTTGTGTATGGTTCTCCCACACATTACTGACGCCCTTGTTTGTTGAATGAATACATTGTTGAATTTTTAGTGTTTCTTGTTTGTTCAAACTTCAGTCATCCAATCTAATAAACGGCACCAAACAAGTAAGTGGCAGAATAAGCTATTTGGCATTTTATGAAAGAATTTAGCATGTTTTCCATTGGTGCAGCCAATGTTTTTAACTCTGCAGCTTAACCCAAAAATGCATTTATTTTTTTAAACTGTGGCACCATTGAAAGGGAAGTAAACAGGCTTACCATTAAGATCTATTGAGTATAAACAGTGTTGCAGCAGTTGTGTTTGTCCTTCTAGCTGGCTTTACTGTTATGTGCAGTTTTTCATGTTTTATAAAGCCAACATGTGCAGGTGAGGCCTATATTTTATGTGATCTCAATTGCCATTTACTCTTGTGGTTACTTAAGTCACCCGTTCAAACAGTTCATTTGTTTTGCATCATACCCAGCATCTGCAAAGGAGTTTTAACCAGGAATCTAACCAAATATTCTTTGTGGCTATAGGACTCATTTATTATTGCAGTTCCCATGTGAATGCAAAACAAACATCTCTTTGAAGCATATTATTTACAGAGAAACCTCCTTAGGTTAGGAGAAACAATTCTGATTTTAAAGCTTCATTCAGTATTTTGGTCCAAACTCTTAAGAAATGTCAGCACTGTTGGGAGGCTCCTTATGAATATTCATCCTTGAAAACTTGAATGGAAGATGAGCAAACATTCAGATGCACAAAGAAGGAGCATGTAATTGATGAATTATGGATGCTATGTGTTGTATGACGACCCTTGGCTACAGTAGCTTAGGCCCTTAACGTCTGTGTTTGAAGGATGCAACATCCAGCAGCATTTAGCCTGGTCAGGAAGAAACACAAGCCCTACCAGCTCTGGTGGTACTTTTGTAAATTGGTCCTGCAGTCTGAGATGCTTGCAGATTTTAAGCTTTGTTTATTTAGAGCTCTATTTAAAATGAAGCATGTGGGAAAATAAGATACGTCCAAATGTTTGAGTGATGAAAACAGTAACTTTATTTTTTGTAATAAACAAATTGTAAAAATAAGTATTTTGTATAAAAAACTAACTGAAAAAGAGCTTACCAACACATAATTTATAATTGCTAAAATACCCTAAAATAGAAGTCAGTCAGTCATTCAGTCATTTTCTACCACTTATTCCATAGTGGGTCGCGGGGGAGCTGGTGCCTATCTCCAGCAGTCTATGGGCAAGTAATACTTCATGTAGAGCCATTTAAGAGACAGAAGAGGTGGCATTTCAAAAGCCCCTATTCCACACAGACCACAAATAACACGAATCGCCAAGAACATCAAAACTTTGGATTCTTATTTGAATCACAATAATTTACTAAATTTGCAATTAATTATTTTATTTTTGGGCAGTTCATGTATTTGTAGAAGAATCTGTAATTCGTGGCAAAAGTTTTAAGCTGTTCACAATTTCGATGCCAAATTCTCGAATCTCAGGTAATTGTTAACAACTTCAAGTAATTCTTAGGTACCGTAGCCGATTCATAATTGATTACGAATTAATCAATTACGAATTTATGTCCTTATAACATTTCATGTCCAAAAACAAGCACTTTTGTTTTTACATTTTATTGGCAAAACAATCACTTCATTTGAAAATATTTTCACTCCTAAATATCAACAATCATTCAAATAACACTCACTTCTGCTAGTCCCTCATCAGTTTTTATTATATATTGATGGAAAATCCAACAAAATTGTCATGAATAGTAATGAATTCAAATTGAATCATACCTGATTCTTATATGCATTTGGCATATTGTTAACTGATTCCTAACCTTTGCAGTATTCTTAATAGATTCTTGTAAATTTTACTGAATTCCTTATATAATATTCCTAATACAATATTGATGCGTATTAGGCTAAATATCACGATTTATCTTTATTGTGTACCGGTGTCATAACTGAATCTTATACCATCACATCTAGGTGTTTGAGATCTATCTATGTCTAGCTATGGTTACACAGCAAAAGTGCTAGTTAGTATTTTAATGAATACATAAGCAAGAGTAACACATTCTTTAAAACACATTCTTTCTTTAAAAATTGGTGTTTTCTTTCTTTTCTTTTTAAATACAAAAAAAAAATAATATTGGAGATCCTATAATTACCTTTACAACAAGTATTTTGACAGTATTCCAAACTTATGTATGACACTAGCTGTGTCCTGGAGCTGACATGTCATTTCCACTTTTGGAAAATAAAACAAATTCTTGTTTAGCCCCCGAAAAATGACAAAAGCCGCAAAAAAACCCAACACATATATTTACAGCCGTAAGAGTGTACGCAGTGCATAAAAATGGACCATGTCACCAAAAATGTTACCCCCAAGCTATTCAATATTTACCCTGTTGTTGTTGGGTTTTAATTAGCGTGGTTAGTTTCCATCCACAGACTGCAAATAAATGAATGTTGTCTTTGGTCTACGTGAGCTGAGTAGAGTGTAGCTTTGAGGTGTTAGCTAGCAGAATCACTAAGTGGACTGTCATATTAGCGTAGCTGAGGCATTCGCTGGCAAAGTTAGAATGGATGTTTTCCCTCCCTGGGTGCTCCTGCGAGGATAAACAGGCCATCCATAATTAAGGGCTGCTCCGCCTGTGTTCGGATCCACTCTGCTTTAAAAAGAACTCCTGTCACCAGGAGTTAAAGCGGGAGGGGGAGGAGGTGAAACGGAGACACAGGGATCACACCTAGGAAGGGATTCCTTTGCTGGATATAATAAACATCGACAGACGCACACAACAAACCAACATTTAAACAAAAGCATATAAAGCTGTTTAAACTGTGCACACACTGAGCTCACACACACAGAAAAGGCAAACACAGATTCTTAAACACACACTAATACGTGGGGAAAAACAGGCATTTTCTTACTCATACTCAAAGCACATTTGGCCTCTAGCTTTGGAATGAATAGTGAATAGCTTTTTAATGTGTTCACTGAAAATACATTCAGCAGTGAAAAGCTTCCACTATGTGCTTCTCAAAATAAACCTGTTTGTCAAGAACTTACACAGCTTACATGTCCTCGATATATCTACCTGTTCCTTTGTAGAGGAGTTTTTTCACCTTTTCGAAAGCCTGAAAATGTAATACATCAGGTAGCCGTGATAAAATTAAGTGTTGATTCCTGCGTGGGTCCAGCTCTGCCTTTTTGATGAAATGTAACAATCAAGCAGTAATTATCCTCAGGGAGACATCATTCTTACTTCTCTCTCTGTGCAGCTTTAGTTTCTGGCTTTGCACTTGCTGTATCATGTTACCACGCAGACTATTGTGATTGGGATGTGGTCAAAAGCATAAATTGTTTCTGCTGAGGATGAGGCAAAGAGTGTCTTCACCCACATTGCTGCCTGTAAGACTGCGATGTGACACCACCAATGACAAATATCATCTGAACTGTATTACTGGTTTCTCTGATCATTCACCTTGGCTTGTTTATAATTACGGATCTACAAAATTTCATTAAGAGCAAGGTTGTGTCCCTTGTTGGACTGATCGCCGTGGAGAGCATCTGTCTCTGAGGTCCACCATCCCCAGCACTACCATCACAAACTGGTTTTAAGATTTATTTACAAGATCAGTGACTTTGTTACAAATTTTAAAAATGTACAATAATTCGCCCTTTTTCCCAAGAGCTTTGAGCAAAAAAGGTCTGGGACCAAATGAGTCTGGGACACCAAAAGTCAGGGATTTCAGGTTACTTGGAAGGGTCATTGATCTTAAAATGTACAAGCACTTCCTGGATACACCAAAGTAACTTTATAGTTTTAATCTATATGGTATACTTATTAAGTAATTTTTCAAATTTACAATACAATGAAAATATGTGCGCCTTTTTGAAGCGTAGTTTTATCAGTAATAGTTTGTCGATTGTATCAATCTGCCAGAACAGCTGCGACTTGTCAGTCTTCTCTGGCTCTGCCAAGAATGAAGTAAACCTTTGTTTCTTGCATCAGACTGTCAGCTGTGCAGCTGCACTGAAGTTGGTATGCTTCTGTGCTTTTCAGGTCCCACCCACCAATGGGTTCAGCTGACACAAGCTGTTTTTTATACGCCTCTAAAATCACGTCAGACACTAATTTTTTTTTCCGTATTCCCTCACAAGAGGAGGCTTCTATGTTTAAAAAAACAATTTGCCAAATTAGTTTTTCAAAAATACTTTTGGTTTTAACAACAATTTAAACTCCCAAGATCACATATTAAGGTCCTTTCAATATGGCTGACTCTGTAAACAAAACATTACAGAGAACACCTTCCTTATGTATCTAGAAACTAGAGACACTCGCCTTTCCAACAAGGCATAGTTCGTCTTTCTAGCACCTTCTCCGGTGACATAACTTGTGTGCATATCAGATGCGCTAGCGCTGCATAAAATCACAGGCCTCTGCAGCTAGCTTGCACTCTGCTCCGTTAGCTTCCAGTAGTTTGTTTTTTCTAAATGATCAATAATTTGTAATTGCTCAGAAGAGGAAAATTACCGGTTCTGAAGTTTTGGACGACATTTGGCGGACCAGTGACATCGAAATTGAATATTGTTCGGACAACTGCATCGATTAGGATCAGGAAGAGGATTATGAAGATTAGCTTCGGAGGAGGGGGGTGTTGGGGGGGCTGGTTCATGAGTAAGTTAGGGTGTTTCTTGTAATTTCCATTACATGACATGTCTGCTATTTCAACAATATTTTATTTCTTTATTTTGTGTTTGTAATTACTGTTGTGTAGGACATATGTCGTGTAGTAAATCTGTAATCAACAATCAGACACCCCTGCTCAAGAACACAAAAGGCTGCAGGGCTGCTTGTGTGAGACTGATTCAAGGCTTGCTTGTTTTGAGTCTGATTCAGAATCAGAGTCAATATCAACTTTAGTGGCTAAGTTTGTGTCACAAACAAGGAATTTTACTTAGGTTTCCACAAACACAATATGTAATAACATTTTAGAGGGATAAAAATAAAGACAAGGAGCAGTATATGCAAGGGAGTGGGATCACATATATATATATATATTAGGGCTGTTAATAGATCAATAAATATTAACCAATTAATTGCAAATCAGTAAAAAAATTTATTGTGATTAATCACATTTCAACTCAACTTAAGTTTAAGTCATCAGTTTAAAAAGGGGATTTGAGTGCTTTCTTTTGTTGGGACCCAGCCATGGATTTCAACATTAAAACTCCGGTACAAACTCTTCTGGAATTTTCAAAATAAATTGCATTTAACTGACTTCCAGCAACTGAGGAAAAGGGGGTAGCAGCAGACTTTCCATGATGCCACTGCCTGAATAAGAGCACCCCCTCTCCCACAAGCCGACCTCTTCCAAGCAGCTCCCGAGAGGAACTGGACGGAGGGACACAGCGCGCTGAGGTCTTTTTGCTGGCAAAAAGACATAAGCTCTTCAAACCGGATCCAAGAGCGTCATACGATCACCGATCATATGCAAAAGTTGAGTATGACTGAATAACTGTTTGTGTACCCAGTATTCATTCATAAAAACGTGAGTTAAGGTACACGCCTGGCTGGACTTTCTCCCTTGAGGCCTGCAGGAGCAACGGTCTCAAAGAAGTCACAGCAGAGACGCCGTCCCTACAAGCCGAGTGAATCGGTTTTCCTTGCCTGAGAGGAGGACAAATGGCCTGCATCACCGTGGTTACGGTAATGAACAGCTGGTTGACGCACAGAACGAGCCGTCTTGCAACGCCCAGCTACGGAGCTAACCCTTTGTCACAGATCGAACGTCCAGCTACAGCCCCGAGGCTACCGAGGTTAGCCGAAAGCTAACCCTTTGTTGACAGTGGACACCTCTTCAAACTTCGCCGTCCCGGACATCTTTTCCTCAGCATGGTCAGAGGTTAGGTTTTGGGCAGAGAGAATAATAGAGTTAGGATGAAATGATCTGAACGTTTTCATTTTTATGAAGTTTGGTTTTGTTGTGTGAAACTGCTACCTTAGTGCTAGTAGTCTGCACACGTGATAAGCTTTTTGTTCTGTGTTTGTGTTTTTAAAGTTAAGACAAACTTTATTTAAAGGGTGATTTTAAACACAGAAGGTTGCTCATAACGCGCCGTCCGCGCTTATGCATTTTAACCCTTTTATTGACTGTATTTTAAAGGTATGTATTGATTCTGGTGCTAAGCTATCAGCTTCTTTTGTTAGCTCAACTGCTAACCGGTAAGAACACGTGCTTGCTGCTACAGAATATTTCACAGGAAGGTTTAGTTAGTGAATAATAGTCTCTAAACATTATTTTACTAAATCTGATAAATATGTAAGCACCATTAGGCCCCATTTCTCCAGAAAGATTTGGCTATTTCCAAATACCCCCTTAATATTTCTTTAAACATTATTTTAATAAATAAAGGCAACTAATTAGACATCGTTGAGAAATTATTCATCCAGAAGGTTGGTTTTATTCAGCAGATCATTCTTTAAAACATTATTTTATTAAAATTATATTTTATCTGATCTTTCATTGTGAATTGTTGTCTAAAGGTTTGCTGATTATTGCCTAAGTTAGTTCTAAGACTAACTTAACTTCATTTCCAGATTCTTCAAGATAATCCTTGGTTCTCAAACATAAATAACATTAATAATTTGTAATTTGGCATCACTCTTTTGGCCATGATTTTCAATCATGTTTAATCAACTTGTTTATATTGTACATAGCCCATTAGTCTTCATTATTCTTTCATTCTGCTTGGTAGTTTAGTTGGATTGTTTTAGTATAGTAAAGAGTTTGTTGATTGAAATATGTTTGACTTTGAGTTGACTTATTGTTGTTAATAAATTCTTGTATTTTAAGAAATTGTGTGAATTCATTCCATATGTGTGCAGAGTTTATGCTGTTCAATAATGTCAGAGCTTGGTTCACACCTTTTAACTTTGTCCTAATACCATCGCCTTACTGGGCTGGTATTCACAGGACAACCCTTAACAGACCGAAATATTATTTGATAAAATATTTAAATATTAAATAATGTCAGATTAATAATCCCAACACTTTTATCTTGACGCCCTTTCTGGAATCTGTGAAAAAAAAACTAAATTGATTGTTGCATAAAAATGCACAGCATAGCAATAACTTAAGTGGGGAAAAAAAAAATGAATTAGTGCGATCCGTTGTTGTTTTGCTTGGACAGCAGCCCACCTCTTGCTCCAAACTGCTGGAAAGTAGTCTCTCGAAGCCCTCCTCCCTCTAACGTTTCTGCCATGCACAAAGTGTATACCCTTTAGGTGATATGTCAGTGATGAACTGCTTCGTGTCAAGATCTGTCTGTGTTAGGTTTTAGTTCTATATTGGTTTCTCTGAACTTCCCTGAGTGTGTTCTTCAGTTACTATTATTTCAGTTTATTCTTATTGGTTTAGGATCATGATTTATTCTTGTGTTTACATGGCTTCTTGGATTTCTGTGTTAAACGTTTTAGTTTGTATGTTCTTGTAGATCTATTTCCTCCCTGTCCATATTCTTTGGTAATCTCATTGTTTGCTTATTTCTATTCACTTAGATGTGAACCAGATTCCCCTTATGAAGTGAAATTTGGCACATTTGGCTAAAGTGTGCAAAAAAGGCCAGCTCCGCCTGTCAAATTCTCCACTAAAACCTTTGTGGAACAAATATACTTCAACTGAAAATTTGCTGCAATTATAGTCAGGATGTTGATGAATACAGTCTGAGGCTTCTCTTATGTTTTCAAAAGGATTTTCATGGTGTTTTGCAATGTTAATTTACAAAAAGGTTTTGGCAAAGTTCAAATAGTTTTTTTTTTCTTAGTTTAATCACAAATAAATCAGACATAGTAACGGTTGCAATAGTAGTTCCAGTGGAAAAATATTATTTTATTTCTTACCTTTTTCACAAGTACCAAAAAGTTTTAATTAGTCTTTATAAATGTGGAGCTATACTTGATTTATTTAGGTTATGTAATGTCACTGCAGAAATTGTTTCTAAAACCCTTAGGGCTTAACAGGTTAACTTGTGTTGAAGCCTGCACAAATTAATCTGCCTGCATATTGTGCACTGATGCTCCTTCTTTTTCACCAGGCATCCCTTGCACGCATTTTTCAAGGATAGTAAGGTGAGTCACGACCCAATGAAAAGACACAGAAACCACCACGAATGATAGCGACCTTGAGATCAGTTTGACAACTTGTTGGCTCGATACCAAAAGCCATAAACTTTGTATCTTACAAGAACATTAGCCTGTAAAGTTACTTATTAGAGACCTTGCCTGATCAAGAGTAAGGGTGTCATGTGAAGCAAAGTTAGGATGTCTTCTGACGAAACAATTACATTTTGATTTAGATGCTCAACTGAAATATTACTTCACAGTTTCACAGATTTGTTGACCTCTACAGAAACCAATATGCAAACGTTAGAACTAAACTGGTGTTTGCATTTTTTTTTAAAATACACAATCCACAACTGGACCTTTTTCTAATGAATTTTAAACGTTTAGAGAATTTTAAACAGCATTCATAGCAGTTCTGATTTAGTCATAGACAAGAGCAGCGCTTTTCTTGTTTGTTATTTAAATAGACGAAATATCACACAGCGCTAGTATGTGGTTTAAACATGAAACATCTGTACACTTTTGAAGGTACAAACAATTATAAATGGCATCCTCGCATTTTTGGATTTTTAGCTAAAATGCTGTGAGTTCACCAATAAGGCTTCAGATAAAAATGACACATTTCTAAATACAATCACTTAAAAGAAGCCATATCGTTCCACTGTTCTCAATAACCTAACCTGTTGCTATTTGTCAATTAGTGCTGCCCCATGGGGTATAGTACAAAAAATGTCAATGACCAGGTCTTTACCAGGTTCTAATATTAAATAAATCTAACCCTAAATGCACAAAAGCCCACAGCACAGATTCTACTATCATTATTTATTAATCAAAGATGAAAATTTTGTGAAAAGCAGGCCGAAAACCCTGAAACCCTGAATCCATTTGTGATATAAACTCTGGTATTTTAACATACGGGATACTTTCTTTTTAGCATGGTTGTAAGTTTTACTAATTGCATTAGTGTAATTTTGGCAGTTTTTCATGTCTGATTTCCAACCTATTTATAATAGATGCATGTTATGTGTGAGGTGTATGCATCAGAATCCAGGACAGCTGTCATGGGGAGCAGACTGATGCTGAAACAACAACTCTTGATTGTACTGAATGTTTCAGTACAGTCACAAGAAGTAGCACTGCTCCTTTGTGTCTTCCCGCCTGTCTAGACCCCTACCTATCCCTTTTCCTTCTCCTCCTCCCCTGTGTTTTCTGCCTTCTTTCTTCCTGTCTTTTGCCCTGTGTCTCTCACATATGATCCCTTCTTTCTCCTTTCTTGTTCTTCCCATTTTCTGGAAGTCTATACTCAATCACCCTGCTACAGCAGTCTCATTTAAATGTGGAACAAATGTTGTGACAGACTAAAGCTGGATAGAAGTCCTTATCCGTGGAGTGAGAGCTGAATTATCCTGCTTGAGGGAGCTGCTGACACAGACACATCGTGAAACAGGGAGAGAGAGATGGAACAAGTCACATCTGAATTAAACCAACCTTTCTGTCTGTCTAATAGTCACCCTGGAAGAGTAATTTCTCTATTTCTCCTCTGAGAGATATTCAGACTTTGATGAGAATTTGTCGGGTTCGTCTTTCCTCAAAAGTCCACTGGAACTGCTGGGCTAACTGTAAAAAAACCTTTCAGGGATATTTCTGCACTTTCTTTGAGCTGGGAGACTTTTAAATGGAATAAACATGCTTCTGTTTTAAGTTATATTTCACTTCTAAAAGTATCAGGAGGAGTTGTAAGTTTGCTGTTATTTCCTCTGTCTATGTACACCCTTGTGTGTTAAAGCTGTCATTACTAAGGTCTGTTTGACTGGCAAATTACACACATACCAGTGTCTTAAATGGTAGCTAACATTAGCAATGTAACTTCAGAGAAATGATTCATCTTACTGTGCTGTCTGAGACAAAATGTTATCATTATCATCATTATTTATTTACCATTTTGTTCAAGTTTAAAAGTGCCACAGATTTAAACTTTTCAAGTGTAAGCATTAAAATTCTGAATGTTCTTTAGGAGACCCTAAATGTTTCTCATTCAGGCTTTTCATGTGAGGGTTAAGTTATGACATTTGCAAATTAGCCTCAAAATCAAATCATAATATTAAAAACCCGTAATTCATGTTTTTTATTTTTATATTTTTCACCAGACCAGAATGTATTGTATTAACCTTGATTCCACTGTCACTTTGTTTTATGGCTCAGGGTTTCTACTACAGATTTACCAATCAGAGTTTTGACCTGCTAATACAAATTTTAGCTGATTCAGATTTCTCTTTTATTATAATTTTAATTACCATTTTTTTCCTATCCCTCCCCTAATGAGCTGTCATTTTATTATTGATAGTGGGAAATAGTGTGATGTCACATCATGTGTGTAAGAAAGCATTTGTTGTAAAACATAATTGAAAAATCATTTAGAAACAATTACAGACAGAATGATTACAGGGTTGAAGTTGTCTCACGATCATATATTAGTGATTAGCACAGCTTGCAGTAGTAACTGTAAACAGTCTCCAGGTGTATTCTCTTTAAAATGTGGACCCCTACCTTAACTTTGGGATGTCCAAAAAGCTGCCAACATTTTGTAATCTGGCATGTTTCAGGATAGACAGTGGTAGAAAACTCAAAGGGACAAAACAATTACCAACCTCCTGTAAAACATTGAGTCTCACTCCCTCTTCAACTTGCAGCCTGAATGAACTGTAGAAATCCTTCCATAGGAGTTAGAAAAAGGAGAAATAGGAAAACCCTTTGCTTTTTTGTACTATTTCATAACTGTTGTGCTTCATATTTCAGTATTAAACATACCACTCATACTGAACCTTTACTGATACTGACACTGTGAAAAAAGTCTTCTTCTTTCATTAACCGGATCTATTCCTAAAAGTTGTTACTTATGTCCTGGTAGCTCACTGGCTGGTCGAGATGCAAATTGGCAGATTTGACTCACTTTACTGGTGCATCTGCTTGCATTAAAGCCTGTGGTTATTTACACTGAAGACTATGTTGATTCATTACAATACTGTTCCAAGTGAAACACATACTTATCTATGAACTTCTTTTTAAAATATGGATAAAGAAAAAAGAATAACATTACAAACCCATACAAGAATATTTTTGCCTAACTTTCTGTAGGTTATATGTCTCTGTAAGATCATGTTTTCTAGAGAGTCCCCACATGTGATCTGGGTGGAGGACCTCTTCAAAGCAAGCCCAGACCTCATTGGGAGACAGTGGGTCGAAGACAAAATGTAACTTCATCATTAAATGCGTCCTGTTGGGTATTAAATGTTGCCAAGGCATGATCAAAGAGTCATAGAGGGGAGAAAGAAAATATAGTTGTATACGTTTGTATTTATTTATTTATTAGATCCTGTTTACCACTTTATGATTTTCCTCCTGCTAGCACAAATGAGTTTGTAAGTAAAATGTAAAATATTCTTTTAGAAAGACAATTTAACTAAAACAAAGTGATTTCTTATAGTTCACTGCTAATAAGAACAGTTGTTTATCAGAGAGACTGTTGTCACTATTCAAAGTGTTTTTATTTTGGGTCATTCAGCCTGGATGAACCAGATTTCTGCAGTTACAATAACACATCAATGTTTAATAGTCTGCAACGCAGAGCTAAAACCTCTAATAGTCACACTGGAATCTGTGTCTGCACATGTGTTTGTGTATGTGCAAGAGATCAGCTCAAATATGTTTTAAACCCTAGCAATCATGCTTTTAATGGGGCTGTTTCTGGTCACCCTTAAAAAACAAACCAATCCTGCATCTTAACCACCTGCATTATTCTGCCAACTGGAACAATAACAGATTACACATCAAAAATTCAACAAAACTTAATAGTTTTTCCTTTTCTCTAGTAAGTGTAAATCAACTAAATGTATACTGTTTGGCATAAAAAGCAAAAGATGAGATCTAAAATTCAATCAGCAATGCTGAAATACCAATGCCATACCAACATGAAAAAATAACATTTTTGTGAAAAAACGTCTAAGTTCAATAGAAGAACATCCTGATCATGGCTAGCACACGTTTGTAGTGTAGAGTCCAGACAAATCAAGACAAATGTGTTTAAAATCATTAAAACGGCTGCAGTGTTTTCATTTAGATATTTTTAGATATTTTCATTTAGAGACACTTTCGATAGATACAAAAAATAGGATTTCAATTATTTCTATTTTTGAAGAACTTTTACTGTGCCACCCTGACCCACACATATGCTTAATCTAATCCACAAAAGTTCTGACTGTATGTTTTGGGTTGTTGTCCTGCTGGCAGGTGAACCACCACCCCGGTCTTAAGACTTTTGCAGCCCCTAACAGGTTTTGTTCCATAATTGCCTTGTATTTAGTTTCATCCATGTTCTCGTCACCTCTAATTAACTTCCTTGTCTCTAATAAAGAAAAGTATCCTCACAACTTTATGCTGCCATATTTCAGGATGGTGGGCTCAGGGTGATGTGAAGTGTTAGTCTCCCTCCATACTTAGCACTTTGCTTTCATGTAGACCAAAAAATTTAGTTTTGGTCTTACCTGACCAGAGAACCTTCCTCTTTGTGTATGCTGTGTCCCCTACATGGCTTGTGGCAAACATTAAACTGGACTTCCTAAACTTTCTTTAAACTATAGTTTTCGTCTTGCTACTTATGATAAACAGCTGCCATGCCAACATGTTCTCCCATGTGAGCTGTGGGTCTCTGCCGCTCCTCCAAAGTTACCATGGACAGTTTAACTACTTCTGTGATTGATACTGTGCATTCCCAGGTGAGCAATTGGTTGCACTGGATTTATTGAAAAAAAAAAAAATCCTAACATACACTTTAGTAAGTAAAACTGATATATATATATAAGGATTTGTAAAAATATATTTTACATTTCCCTCTCGTTTATCAGAGAGGGTAGCGCCCCAGCAACCCCTATGCGCTGGCCACCACTGCCAGCCATGTTTCTCCACTCCTGCAGTCATGGAAGTGGTTGGAACAGCAACACAACACAATTCGTTGATTTGGTGCTGTGACCCAATACTTTTAGCAATATAGTGTGTATAATGGTCGTGGCAGATGGCCGCTCTGTCATCGCTTTAGGTATATGTCTGACCCACATGCAAAAATCTCACTCAGGAACAAGAAAAGTTCTTTTTAGGTAAAAGGTTTATTTTACAACACAGACTCAAGCTCAGGTCTTTCATAGGACGGTCAACCACTGGAGGGCACAAAGGCCTCTAGGCTTCTCTGGGGAAGAGAGAGAGAGAGAAGTTACTCCAGGAAGGTGTTTCAGAGAACAGTGTTTAAAGCTTCTTAGCTTACTGGGTTCCAGGCAGGTGATCAGTTCCAGGAGGTTACAGTGGGGTTGGGAATCCGGAAGTCCAGGGTGGTCTTTGGGGAGCCAAAACCAGAGAGCAAAGATGATGGAGGTCCAAGGCCAAACAGCAGGTATATGTTTCAGGTAGAATATGGTCCCGTAAAAAAGGGTAAGCCCACACCTCACAGGTACTAAAAGGAAGCAAGGAAAAAACAGGTACTGGTTAGAACACTCACTGCTAGAGTCAGGCAAGAGATTCTACGGCTAGGGATTTACCACATGGGC
Source organism: Crenichthys baileyi (assembly GCA_036173005.1). Lineage (NCBI taxonomy): Eukaryota > Metazoa > Chordata > Actinopteri > Cyprinodontiformes > Goodeidae > Crenichthys > Crenichthys baileyi. Next base: position 54,803 of record JAHHUM010001856.1, on the reverse strand, counting down.
AAAACACTCTGGCATCGAAGGACTGGTGGTTTGGCTCCTAAGTACTCCTCCAAGGCATTCACAATCAGATGAAGATCAGGAACACCTGTGTAAGGAGTACACCTAGCGGCTCTAGGGAGACCTCTGGTGGACGGAAAATCCCAAGCCCCAACACGCTCACCCTGAGCCTGGTTCTGCTGAAGGTTTCTTCCTGTTAAAAATGAGTTTTTCCATTCCACTGTCGTTATATGCATGCTCAGTATGAGAGATTGCTGCAAAGTCAACCCCAGTGATTTACCACTGTCGCTACATGCTCATCCAGGAGGAGTGAATGCTGCAACTCACTGACTCGATGCAATCTGCTGGGTTTCCTTAGGTAGAAAAACTTTTTAACCGAGTTGAATAAATAACTGAATCTGACTGTACTGTTCAATGGTTAGTTATTAATTGGAATGTATGTACCTGACTTGAAATCTGTATGATTTGATTAAACTGACTTAGCCCATTTTAAAGTTAACCACCTTTCACACAATTCAACAGGAAATAAGACTCTCCAATTATTCTTACCTCTGCCTTCCTCCCTCCCTGTTGTATGGAGTAAGGGGGAGTCAGGTTTAGCCTAAACCGGCTCAGTTATGGTTGAGGTGCAAACACACCCTCCATTTCTGCTACCTGTGCGACCCCTTTTCTTTTCCAATGGTTATAATCAGTCTGACAGAGAGAGGTACCCCCAATCCTTGTGGTTTTTAGTATAACAATGGCCACCAGTGGGCTCTAGATGGACAAACTTTAGCAGTTTATTATTTTACTTAGTACCCCTACACATAGCCCAATCTAAAATGGCCAAACTCTAACACTCAGCAGTTTAATCTAACCTCCCCAACAACCCTATACCATTCGAAACCCTGTATGAAGTGCCTTGAGACGACATGTGTTGTAAATTGGTGCTATGTAACTAAAAACTGAATTGAATTTATTTAGGGGTATCAGATTAAAAGGGTCTGAGTGCAGTTGCAAGCCAACCTTATGAGACTTTTATTTGAAGAACCTTTTGAACAGCAGATGTCATTTTTCTTCTACTTTAGAGCTACTTTGTGTTGATATATCCCTTAAAATCTCAATAAAATCTAATGCAATTTTTGGCTGTAACATGACAGCTTTTGCAAGCAACTGTATGTGCATGTTAGGAAAATCAGCTATTATTTATTTACTAGTTCATCATCCTTTGTTTAATTGTTATGAATATACACTGTATTGCCAAAAATATTGGGTCACACCACCAAATAATGAATTCTGGTGTTACAATCACCTCCATTGCTGCAGGTGTAAAAAGTTTGGTGTGGAGAAACTTGACGGACCTGACCTCAACCTTCTTAAACATCTTCGGGATGAATGTGAGCAGAAGCTGCAATTCTGTCATTTTCATCCAACTATGAACAGACTCCTAAACCTTGTGGAAGATGTTTACAGAATAGTTAAAGGTTCTATTGCTTACAACTGTGGGTTCATCGACAAATTGGATGATGTCATCACAGTTCATGCAGATGTAAAAGTGGTGGATATGCAGAAAGTCGTAAAGAATTCTGTGGCTTCAGCAGTGTGCCGTGTTTGTGTTTGTCTTCACAAATATGGTTAATGAACTTATTAACCCTGATTGAATCAGTTTTCACACAAACACAACTGTCACGAAACAAAAACGTGATTTTATGAAGGCCAGTGACCTGTCTCTGTTATACACGATGAAACAAAATGAATGAAATCACTGTTACAGGCTTTATGCCGTGTCGCTCTCCCCAGAGGCAGCTATGCAGCAGTTAGACACACATAGGACATAAACACACACACACAATATCCTCCATCGCTCTTCATCTCTTTGTTGGCTGACAGACAGGTTTTTATACTGACTGTTATGTTCTTGTACATGAATTTCTGTATCCCAGCGGTGTTCAGTGTTCGATGGCCCATTTTTCTAAAAAACCAATAACAGTTTAATACAAACCGTGTTGACCCAAATTGGTTTAGCTTTGAGGAGAGAAAGAGGATAAGTACATTAAATTTAATTTTAGTCTCTTGGCATTGATGTGGGATATATTTTCAGCAAAAACTTTTCCTGCAATGTGAAACCTTTTACTGTGTCAGTTTTAGACTCACAAGTCAATGACAGCCAAACCACATGTTCATTAATCCTTACTTGAATACACTTTTGTATTACTGTACACCTTCAGTTGTACTAAAAATATCTCTGTCATCTGGGTTTTGCCAGTCATTATATTTTTTTGTTATTCTCTCCTCTGTGTTAGTGTGCTTGTGTATGTGACCATGACTAATAGGTCACTGCTGTTCAGCACTGCAGTCAGTCCCTTCAGGTCCTTGTTTCTGCTACTTGTTTAGCGACCTTGACAGCCTTTTGCTGTCCCTCTGAGTCGCACTATTCCCACTGTTTGTTCTTCCTCTGTCCTGTCTGCCTCTTTACTGCCCTTTTTTGCCTCTCATTTCATTTTCCTCTGATCTCCTCTAATCTCTGTACCTACTTTTATCTTGGTCTTTCCTCCTTGCTCTAAGTGTTTCAACCTTGACAGCCTTTTTTCCCCTCTCCATAGGTTAAATCCTTTCCACCCACTCCCAGACCCTTCCTCTGCTACACCTCATTTCTTAGTAGTTGTTTTATTAACTTTATCGTTTTTTTTTCTGTAACAGACAGGCAAATGTGGAGACATTGTCCAATATACAATGTGTTATTATTGGTTGACTGTTAAGCCTTCTTTCATAATGTCCTATAGGACCTAACAGTGATGTGAAAAATCTGCCTGTCTTTGCAGGCTCTTGAAGAGGTCCTGTGGGGTGCATTAAGAAAGCAGTGCTCTCCCCATTACGTGTGATGGAGCATGAGAGTTCTACCAAAGTTTTGACCATGCACAGAACTTCAGCAGTGAAAACATGGTGGTTAATTCTTCTTGTGGCAGCATATCTCTCACCTGTGTGCAGCATAGAGGTGCCTGGTTAGAGCATCAGGATCTTAACCATGTGGGGTCCATGTGCACCTGTGAGACTTTGTCTGTAGAGAATTTGAAGCATGCCTGGCCATGGTGGACTCATGCCAAGGCTACAACCTCATAACATTGACAAATGCCTGGTAATGTTCCAAGTAATTTAGTATAAGGCTGTTGGTGGAGCTGCTGTTATTGCACAACATTCATTTGGCTGTAGCCAAATTAATCTTCCCATGCAGCAGAAAACAATCTCCAAGCCAATAAGGACAGGGCCATGGCGAAGCCTAGTACACATACAAAAATGTATACACTGGGCAACCCATGTAATAGGACTTCCAACTGTGGAGAATCACACACACTGCGCATGTAGTCTGGATGCTGTCATAAATAGGAAAGTTGTGACAAATTGTGCTAGACTGGCATCGTATTAAGCAATGAAGAGAAAAAGTACGAGCAGTGCAGCTCATGACAAGCTTTAGGCTTCAGTCTTTATGCTACCAGCTCACATTAATCGGTAAAAAGCATTATCGCGCCTAATATGGCATCCTGTCATCCCATGAGAGCACTGATTTTTTGATTGTGTGATGTGGAAATGTGTACATCAGAAAATACTAGGAGTACTTTTTAGCGATGGATGGATGGATGGATGGATGGATGGATGGATGGATGGATGGATGGATGGATGGATTCTATCAAACAGATCAATTTCAAGTACCTTTTTCATCTGTGGTCATGGGCAGAGATTATACCTGCTGAAAACCTTGCTGAATAAACACTGCAAATATTTGTTAATTAATTTATGACAGAATGAATTATTTGTGTGTTTTTTTTTCTGGGTGTTCTGGACTATTTTCTCTTTGTGTAGTCAAGGTTACACAGATTGCTGTAGTCTTCTGACATGAACAGACTGTTTCACTTATTGATCTGAACATTGTCTATGGTATAATCTTTGTGATTTGGTCATTATGCGGACAGACAATGTTAAGACTATGGTTAGTTTCATTCTTAGAGAGGACTGTAACTCCCACATGGAAATAAATGCTGTAATGAGTTCAAACCTTGCCTACTTTAAGAGCAGCAAGAGACAGAAAACTCTTTGACTTCCATCCCGTCCTCTTTGTCCCTACCTTCTTCCATCTCCCCCATGCCCTTCCACTCATTTTATCCTCTTCTTCTGAATGCTCTTCTTTTTTCCCTTCTTCGTCCTTCTCCTCCTAGTTCTTCCTCTTTCGTTCCCCTCCTCTTTCTCTCACTCATCTTCTAATCCCTCCTCTCCACCCTAATTTAAACTCTTTGAAGCCTTCAATAAGGCTCCATAATAAGCTTCTCCCTCTCCAGGCAAGCCAAGAGAGCAGCCTCCCAGTTGCTTTCTGTCTCTCTGTGAGTGCAGGCATGTTAATATGTGTGTGTTCTGTTTATTAGCGTCTCTGCTTGTGAGCTTTCATGCCTGTGTTTGTGTCTATAATATACAATGTGTGTGTGTGCACACACGTATGTGATTGAGTGCAGTGAGAACCCGAGTGCTGAGCAGAGAGCCCTGAGGGGAGGAGAGGGGCACACTGTGAAACATATTAGAATATGACTCAACTGCAGAACTGTGGCAGAATAACTGTGTAAGGAGGTTATTGATGCTGAATTAAATTGAATTAAACCAAACTGAATGAAGTAGGTTCAAATTGATAAAAAAAACAACTAAGAACTACCCAAACGACTAAATTAATGATTATACTTGAACTCTTTGTGAAGGTACAACACAAAAAGATAAATCTGCTCAAGAAATGTGCTGATATTAGAGAATATGACTTGTCTGTAATTGAATTTATGATAGTGGCACAACTCAAAATGGCATCCATAATCAAAGGACCAACAGTTTCTCAGCCACACTTTGCATTTCAGTAATATGGACACTTTTATCAGTTTTTTTTAACTGATATAGCAGATCCGAGACTTTTTTACCCAATCTGTGATTCTGCTGATTTAGAATGACGAACAGTGGATTTGGACCAAGCTTGTTCAAGTTTTCAAACAAAGGTTCTCCCCAAAGGAATATTTATTGCATTAGGAGTAAAGTTTTTCTAATTTCATGACAGAAACAAAATTGGTAAATTACACTGAATGCTTACAGTTTACATTTCACTACATGACCTGGATGTGAAATGTCTCCACATGATGCTTACCACATTTTACATTGTTGGTCAACTCTATTAATATGGCAAAAATTGCCTGGTTTTCCTTCTTGGGTTCCATACTGATACCTATCATCATGAATATGTGTCTCTGTACAACCTGATGTGAACAACAGCATGTCAAATGCTAAAATTGTTCGCTGGAGGTCACGTTTTTTGACACAGAAAAATCTTTAGCATGTATGACTAGTTTGTGGCGCTGCCAGAAGAAAGATGTGCAAAGTTGCCATGAACAAACCAAAAGATGTTTAGGAACCATGATCTTTAACAGATGAAACAGTGGCAATATTGAGGCTAGCCATACTTGTCATTAAAAACCATATACTGTTGTGATAAGTAGTGGCGAAATATTGAAATGGTGCAACCTTTTAATTTAATCAAAAAGGTTCAACAGGTGAAAAAAGTAGGGACAGAAAGTCAGAGAAAACACGAAAACTAACTAACAGCTCAGGAAGCCGAGTTAGAAAGGGGGCAAGTGGAAGACCCGGACTTCACAAAATAATAATAAAGAACAAATTAACGTACACAAGGTAAAAACAGTAGCAAAAACTTAAACTTACAATAGTAAAAAAAACTGAAATTTGACATAAGCAGAGAGAAAAAAACATAAAACCGGGACGTTTTTCTGTCTGTAAGTCATAATCATCAAACCTGCAATAAGTAAAGGCTTAAAATATTTTGCTCCTTGTGTGATGAATGTATATATGAGTTTCACTTCCTGAAATGAGTGACAGAAATATTGAGCTGTTTTATGATATTCAATTTTTTTTAGATTTACCTGTAAATACCTAAATAGAGCCTACATCTCTGTTACAGGTGACATTGATGCCCTATGCGCCGCACCAAAAATGCTGATACATATGTTAGAGGGGCTGGCTAAAGAATAGTCTGCACACGTCCACCCAAGAGATCTTAAGTTTTAAGGTTAGATTAAATTCATGCTTTCCAGTCTGCCTGAGAGTCCACTCAGTGATGATGTCTGTGTGACATGGTCTGCAGAAAGTTCACTTTGGGTATGACGACATCCAGCGCAGATTTTTGTAACTACATGGACTGTGTAAATTCCAGTTTGGTGGCACTAAACAATGCAGATGAGACCGCAAATCAAACCATGAACAGAGCAATAAAAACAACTTGAAGCATATTTTAGGAAATGATTGTCATGATTTAACCAGTTTGCATTAACCTAAATGTAGAAAACACACTGAGAAGCCAACTGTTTGTGTTTATGTAGTTATGTATGTTTATAATATTTAATGAAAATTAATAACTTAAATTGATTGTAGAAACAAAAGATCCAAGCAGATGTCCAGAAGGACCACTGGGAAGAGAACATGAATTGAAGCAGTCCTCGATTGGTAGGAATGCCATAAATATTCTGATGAAGATCTTACTAGATCATGAAGAAGGCAGATGGACAGATGAGTCTTGGCAATACTTTAAAAGGTGGTCTGGATGTCCACAATACTTGAGGAGATAATTATGAATCCATGTGGGTATAATAGGTATGATGTTTCGGAAGTTATCTTCACATCAAAGGGATACTTGAGGTAAATAGCTTGGAAGAGCATGGGACATGGAAAGTTGAATGGATAGCCATCGTTGGTAAAATGAGTGTCTTCCAGAACTTTAAGCAGAAAGCTTCATGAGCTTGACCCAACACAAGTTTGTCAGAGGACCAGAAGAGCATCTCTGTCTATGCCGTCAGGTAAGCACTACAAAACTAAAGAAAAGAAAAAGCAGAGATGACTAACAACCCACAACCACCCACCTTAACTTAACACTGATGATATTTATGTTACTCACAGTTGGATAATCTATTTCAGAGGGACCAGAAGACTGTTCCATGGCATTTAATGTAGTCAGTTAAAATGGATTGTGCATCTGGTCAGAATGCGTCCTGGGCGCCTGGCTCTGGACATATTCAGGGATTGCCCCACTAGGAGGAAAACCACAAAAACCTTAAGGGACTATAAATCCTTTCTGACCTGGGAATGCCAGGGGAACCACTAAAATGAGCTTGAGATAGTTGCTAGGGAAGAGGTTGTCTGGGTTTCTCTTCTGGACCTGCTCCTCCTGTGACCAAATGTTGGATGAGTGGACGGCAATGGGTGGTTGAATGGATGGATCAGAAGGATTTGATAAGTGTTGAACACCTGCAAAAGGTAGTGCAGTGTTCTTATCCTTCTCTTTTAAGCAGAAAATTGACAAAGCTCACCGTCATTACCCATTAAGCTGTAGTCAAAACTGTATAGACCACTGAATCAGCCATTGTGTTAAAGCTAACCCAAAAATACCACAAATACAACTGTGAGAAGCATGTTGAGGCCCTTACTCATATAGAATGTCCCAACAGAGTAAAGAGAGCATTGAACATCTTCACATTGTCTGTCTTGCTATATAATCAGTGTGTTTACATGAAGAACAAGAACATATAGTAAACTTAAAATGGCTAGCAAAGGTTTTGATTCAATGCCTTGAACAAAATTGAAAAATCTGTATGGTGTCCTGAGTCTCTTATTGGTGAGCAATCTGTTTTCTGGTGTTTCATTATGAGAATTAGTAGCAGGAATATGGCAGCTTTTGTTTGTCAACTGAAGATCTGTTTGAACTGTAATAGATTAAAAAGTGCACACACACACACATACTCAAAAAACAGGCATACAGCCCCTTAGTCCTGATTCAGCTCACACAGACATGCAATCAGACAGTACAGAAACACACACTGCCCGCTGGCTTGCTGTGTTTACACACACAGAGGCCCACACTCCCTGCTCCATGGGTTTATCTTCATGATGATAGTAATCAGTATAAAGCCCACTGGCTACAGCAGCAGTCTGCTTGGTAGTCATTACCGTTAGCTTAACTGTTTACACTCGTTAATCAAATTAGCAAGTCTCTGAAACGCACACACACTTGCAAAACCACACCACACACAAACACGTGTGGCATGCACTTAATTGAAATACATTGGTGTACACATACAACACACACACACGGGACATGTAAACAAGGAGTTGGGCTCAGAGTTTCATCTTAGATTAATTATCTCTGTCCTAAAGCGGAGACGCCGTTAGATACAGGGAGGTGGAAGGAAGGTGGATGAAAGATCTCCTCAGTTCTGCAGCTAGAAAGATGTAAACTAGATAAATTCAAGGAGATGGGGAAAATGGGAAGATGTGTGAGCTGAAGTTACATTTCTGCTTTACATCTTGTAACTGTCTCAGAGAAGTCCAAATAAATAAGGTAAATTGAAAAGGGAATCTGTAGCCTTGAGCTTTTAATACTTAGATATGTCTCTGTGCAGTGTCCTCGGATCAACTTCAGACAGTGGTGATTTAAAGTGTTGTTTCCTGTTTGGATTGAAAATAATGGACAGTAAGGATCAATATGTAAGGAAGACAGTCACTAAATAGCTCACGTGTTACTAACATAATGTCTAGACAAACAGACTGAGCGATAATTACCTACAATCCTGGTCAGACGTTTAAATGCAGTCATGATGGGCATGCATGGGCTTTTAATGATGCGTTTAAAACATTTTTTGTTATTGCTGTTTTTGTTTGTTTTTTGAGGTGGAATTATTACATAACTGGGTACACAAGTTTTACATTGAATTATGGATTTTCTTCTAACTACACAGGGTTAAAATAATACATTTAGAGTCAAATATATACAAATATATACTCCCTAATTAATATTTAAATTAATTCCTCATTGCAAACTACACCTTGACCACAAACGATTTGTTACCATAATTACGATGTTTGAACACAATTCTTTGCAGAATTGGTTAAGTTTGTTTCAATTAGTTTCCTTGCATTAACTCAACTTTAAAGCACTATCCATAGATTTACAGTAGGATTATGGTGTGGGTCTCCTCAAAACCTCAATTTTACATAAAGCGGGAGGACTAGAAATACCCTTTGTTTGTTTAGCAATTTGTAGGCTGTTTTTTATTGCTCACGATGTCCCTTCATAAAGTTCAAGTGTTAATGCTACCACAAATTGAATGAACACAACTTTTAAACAAGACCCCAACATAGTTAACGAGGTAGCTAACGCTAGCATCAAGAACATCACTGAATGCATTTGGATCATGTGTTAGGGCAAACAGTTTGCAAAACTGTCGGTTTAATATTGTTATTCAAAACACACAATAAGGTGATGTCCTAAAGGAGCTAAAAACAAGCGCACAGCACTAACATTAGCAGGAGGCACGAAGCTGTGCTATCAAAACAACAGCCAGTAAGTTATATCAACACCTCAACAAACAAGCTTGCTGTCATTTTACCGTTATCTGCAGCTTACCTCTTTGCTCCGTCCGTCACTGACATAGACAGAAGGAACTGACCCCTTAGAAAAACTGAGTCTTAAGGCTATTCCTCCTTCATGCTCGCCGAGGTTGCTGAAACACTCCTTCCTGAAGTGCTTCGCGCAAACGAAGAGGACTTTCCCCACTGATGGTTCGCTGGATTGGTTAGCTGGAAGTCCATGACCATCTTTAGAAGTTCCACAGAAAACACTATGACGTAATAGAGAACGAAACGTAATAAAAAAATGAAAAAATCTGAACAGACTGAACATATATGATCCAAAAAGCATCTAAATATGTCACTGCAGGATCTGGAGTGACTAAATTCAAATTTTGTAGACTTTCAGAGACTCCCTATACGCAAAAAATGTGTTTAAGAGCTTAAAAAGTGGATTTTGCATAATATGTCACCTTTAAAGTTGTGAGAAGTAGAACTTTCTGACTTTCAGTTCCTTGTGTAGCAACTGAAAGTCCTTGTGTAGATGAGCCAACATGTTGGATGTGTTGATATTAGCATGGGCCGCATGTGCTGCACAGTTCCTGTACAAGGTATTGTAACTGTGTGCTTGATAAATAGGGCATCATAATGTTTACTGTGAGGTGCAGCTGTCTCTGCATCAGGTCACCATGACAACCAGCTACACTGCATTTATGTAGGATATGGTTGGCTAAAAGATATCTGCAGGTTAACTCTCTGATTCTGTGCCTGGCAGCAAGGCTTTTTGCACATGTGCTGAACAGGAGTGTAAATGTTACATCAACAAAGGATGTCAGGTAAACTTTTTCAAACTTAATAGGCATGTCCTCATTGGTCTCAGTTTCCTTCAAAACCACTTCCACTGCTAAACTGGTGCTAGTGCATGCTTGACACAATTTACCGGATAAATTGGTGCATTTTTGGCTCCAACTTTGACTTGAGCCAGAGGAAAAAAAAGTAGTTTATTAGGAGCAAAGGATGGGTTTATGGAGACCATTAACCAATCAAAATGTGAGCATAATCTCTAAAACTCTGGAGTTAGTTTTGTTTCTGATTTACCACATGTAAGACAACAAAATTACATATAACAACAAAAGATTCAATGCTATTAGAACATTGGAATTACACAATCTGACTGTTTTCATCTTATTTATCACTTATTGGTTTATTATACACATATTTTTTTATAAAATTATAATTTTAAGTAAACATACTGCATAGAGTTGCAGTTACAGGTCACATTTTCAGCTGAATCCATAAGTGCCATTTCTGACTCAGCTGTCAAAGCATGGTTGGTGTTCTAATATAATCAGATGGTATTATTAAATCCTGCTACAATTGCTGTGCATCTCTCCCATTTTTCAGAGATTAGCTGTTCAAAGTCCTGAAGGGTTCACAAACACCTATTAAACAGCGTCAAGATAAACAGGTGTGGAAACCAAAGGTTACAGGTAACAAAAGAATGATGATTTTTAATGAACTAAAAGTGTAATAGGGCACATTTTTGAAACAGAAAGACAGATACATTAGGTAGAGATAAATGCAGAGACTGGCAACATTTTTTCTTTAACTGAACTCTTTTATGCTGTCTAAGATACCCAATATTAGTAAAATGCAGTGGAAAAAATATTTATGCTGTCTGTCAGCATAACATGGGCAAACCTAAAACACTGTCACAGATTGCCAGTGTTTTAACAGAGGCATTGTACCGCCCACTCAGGGGGAAATAATCAGTTTGGCAAGCAACTCAATCCAATAACAAAAACAGAATTTAGACTTTCTATTTTCTCCTCAGCTTTCCACTGGCAATGAAATGAGAAAGGGATTGTGATTGTTTCACATTTACTAGGACAAAAAAAATAAATAAATTGTGATGTCACTGTGATGTCACTGAAGGTTGTCCTACTCAAGCTAAATTTTCCGAACAATGAATAACAGGAAACAGGAGATACAGTATGTATGTGTGAGTAGTGTGTGTGCTTCTTTGTGAGTGGAATAAGGCTTTCTCTAGGAAAAGTAAACCCTGAAGTGTCTTTATTGAAAGACAAGGACAGGGATGAAACTAATGAAAAGAGCTAAAGCTCAGATTAGCAAGCAGCCATTTACACTGTGATCTTATTTTACAAAAACTATATACCAGTTTTAGCACAGCTATAGAGTACATTATATAGACACTCATACACACTGGGAAAAAGAGAGAGAGAGATTAACAGACAGCCTGTTATTTGCAAGCCAGTCTTTTAGTCCAGGACAAGCCGCTGTGCATTTTACTGATGCTCCTATAATGACTGTTAAATCAGTTTCCAAAACAGTGCATTATGAGCAAAGATTATATGGCAAGCTTTCATTTACTAGCAAATGAACTCGACTCCTAAGGGAATGGGAATATTCTAACTCAGAGGCATCTGAGGCATTTGCATAAACATGGATTTCCACTTCTGCAACAATGAGAGATGTTGTTACATAAACGTAGATAAATATTTAGAAATGTGTCCACTATTTGCATCTTAGAACCAAGCAAGAATTGAAGATTTTTTCTTTGAAACTCAAATTTTTCTTTGGTTAAACAGGGCCAGTAACATCAGTTAAAGGAGTGTACTTGTCAAAGTGAAAACAAGGATTTGTTATATCCACAGGTCTGTGTCCAAGTTTGTGTGTTTGTACTACTCACCTTTGATTGCAGGGTGTGACTGGTAGGTGTGTCTCTGCAGCTGAAGCTCGACCAGGCCAATCAGGAGGGGCATAAAGAGAAATGAAACTAGCCCCCGAGGTTGATTACTTACTCAATGAGTGGTAATCAGGAACCAATACCTTGTCAAACACTTTTTGATTAATTTTATAATCTTGAAGAGGGTGATTTCTCAGTGATTGCCACTGCAAGATTCCTTTGGTTTTTTTGTCTGAATGTATGGAAGGATAAGCCAACAGGAAAATATAAAAACAGACTGTTGACAAACACGCAGACACAGGCTGCAGAGAAGACAGAAACCCTGCCAAGTACTGAGAAAACACGCAGTGAAAAAAGGATAAGAAACAAAACAAAAACACCGGATAAGGGACAAGCAGAGGGAACAGGAGGTAAAAAAAAATGATACAACGACAGTGATGTAAATCCATTGAGACAGTGTAGGGAGACATAGAAGGAGAAATATAGAAGGAAGAAAAAGAAACTAACAGAGAAGAAGTAAAAACTAAAAACTTGAACAAATGAATCCGAAAATTAAATAAAAGGACATAAAGCTAACCAGGGGAGGATATTGCTAAGGTTCTGAAGCCAAGTTTGAGACTAAATACTTGTGATCAATGTTTTAGTTTATATTTATTCCAAACGAACATATATAATATCTATATATTATGTGTTTGTAAAAGTCTAAGGACATACAGACCACAACGAACAGCAGACACTGCTGGAGCAACACTATAAAGGTGTTGACATTGTTATAATTCTGAGCTGTTTTTTAGCCATGGCATTTACCGGCCATGATCACAAATCATGAAAAGAAAAAACAGAGGAATCATAAAGATGAAGATAATCTGTTTTTTAAGAATACCAGGGGAGGATTAAAGTGGTTTTCAACAATATCTCTGCAACTGCTTGGTTCACCTCATAATACCTTAGTCCTGGTTAGTTTTAGATCTTCTAGAAGAATAGTGATTTATTGTATTTTGGCTATCACAAGGCTGATACTTGGGCTATACCGAGCTCTAAGGCTAACAATAACTCTTTACTGACTGATGTGGGGATACATTTAAAAATTTAAACTCCTCAAAAATGTCATAGCTCATTCACATACATTTGTTAATAAAGGTAACTGGAATATTATTGTTGCGGGCAGACTGGGCACAATTTAATTTAAGGCTTACTGCAATGTAGATTACAGAAAAACTGTAGATTTTCCATCTAAACACTTGATACTCACTGGCCAGTTTTGTAAATGAACACATTCATGATCAGCATTCACCTTTTTGAGAAATTTGAGCTGAACAATGCTACTTTTTACAAGAAGAACTTGAGGTGAGAGCAACTTAGGTATAGATGTGTTTCAGCTATCACAAAAAGGCATTTTATGTGGGGTTCCAATCTTGATAATATTTGCCACTCCCCTCGCATTAAACTTTACTATGCCTTCTTTTTCACTTTAAATTTTTATGTAGTAAAGGCTTAATCTCTACAGAAAAAATAACATATTAAACTGCAGGGTTTCTTGCATGATCTTGTTGTTACTGGAGTCTCCAGCTAGAGCAAAAATGGGTTGAAGAAGCTTAGTGCTCACTGCTTAGTGAATTCTGTCACTTTTCGTTCAGATCATTTTCCAGGTAAGTACAGCTGGAAAAACAGCACAGATGTTGAAATCTCAAGAATGTATCAGAGAAGAACAATTTAAAAGTGGCCAAAATTACAGAAGTAGTTTAATACACAATGTAAAAACAAAAAAAAAAAGTTAAAAACATTTTTGAGTGAGAGTGGCTGTACGATTCATTTAAGTAAAGAAAACTGGAAAAACTGTTGTAAATGATCTGGCAAAAGCCATGCTACAAATACTGCATGATGACATAATCATTCTGCTAATTGGTGAAGAATGTCATGACCCCAATGATATGGAACCTTCTACTAAAGAAAATTTATTTATTGCTTTTTTGTATTGCTATTTTATGCTTTTATTCTAAAACCTAACAATATAAATAAAATTGTTTGGTGACATGATTAGAAGCACCATTTCTTCTGGGGGAATCATTGGATCAGATCCTTTTTTTTGCAGAAGCTCAGGCAACTAGGCTTATTTCCACCCAGGATACAGTCATTGGATGCACAAGAGCCTGGATGTATTTCTTTACTCGGACGGCAAGACTAGGATATTCTGATGCTCACACGCATCTTCCCTTGTGCTGCTCTGAATGAGCTGTGGGTAAGAGGCCGAACCGGGCCCCACGCCAGGGTTCTTTATCTCTTGACTATTGAATTTGACAGCTGTTTACTTTTCTCAGTGGGTTAGGGTTAGGGAATCGACAGATTTGCATTGTCAAAAATAAAAATAATAAAAATTGATGAGAATGGAGGATTATATAATATGAGAATCCATCAGGTAGGCGGGTTTTCACCACACAGACAAGCAGCAAGAGAGAAACATGACGATGGAGGGGAGTCTTGTAAATTCCAAGACAGCGCTGAAGTTAAAGGCAAAAATGTGCATGTGATTTGCAAGTTATGTCCGGGAACAAGAAAAATTATCTTTGTTTTTTGCAGTGATAACAATGTGGATATTCCTTTTCCTCTTCTGACAATGATTTTCTGAAGTGTTCCTGAGCCCACGTGATAACATTCAATACAGAATGATGTCCATTTTTGATGCTGTGCCTCCTGAGGGATTGAAGGTCACAGGCTTTCAATATTGGTTTTCGGCCTTGTCACTAAAGTGCAGATGTTTCTCCAGATTCTCTGACTCTTTTGATCATATTATGGACTGTAGATAATGAAATCCCTAAATTCTTTGCGATTGTAGATTGAGAAACATTGTTCTTAATCTGTTGGACTAGTTGCTCTCGCAGTTCACAAGGCGGTGAACCTCACCCACCCTTGCTTGTGAATAACTGAGCTTTTCGGGGATGCTCCTGTTATACCCAATCATGACACTCTTTCAATTAACCTGCTCCAAACAGGTTTTTTGCAGGATTTGAAAATCACTGTATTGGATTTTTACTTACATTGTACACAACATCCCAACTTAATTGGAATTGGGTTTGCATTTCCAGCAGCAAGATACATTGGGTCCAGATGGTGTGGTCCTTTAGCACATATTAAAGTTATTCTCTGATCATATAATGTTTCAGAAGACAATGAGACCCCAATTCCAAAACACTAAATGTGAGACAGTAACAATGAGTGATTATGCAAATAAAATAATTTTTCTGGGGACATTACAGATGAACTATTGATTAGAAAAACAGAAAAAGACTCAGCCGGTCAGCTGGCACACTCCTTGTTGCAACATACCAAACTAAAGGTGAAAAAAAACATTGTTCATCAAGAATATGCCACAAATACAACATGAGCTATAACAAATATATGAATATAAATTTTTTATGACACAAATTCTTTTTAGATTTTTATTCTAGTTCCTGTCACTGTGTCATTGTTGTTTCGAAAGAGGGAATCCAGAGAAAAATGGTACATTATTGAGGATCCATGGGAGGCAGTCAAAGAAGCAGCACTGTTGTGCTAATTATGGTTTACCCCTGGTGAGAATGAAAATGAAATCCTGAAATAACTACTTCCTGGTTCTATTTTGAGCTGAGGTCAGCAAGCGGAGGAGTATGACACTCCAGGAGGTGTGATGTGGCTCTGTCGGTTTGACCCTCACTTGCTGCGTATCCTTTATTCAAACCCTGGAGGCTGAGTTTGTTATTGTGTGAATAAGCATATAGGCATAAATAAAACGTGTGGCCCTCTTTGAGCAGGTAACTATAAGAGAGTGTACCCCAAATTTTTGCGTGTTTGTTTCTATTAGTAACCTTGGCCGGGAGCAGAAGCACACTTACATCTCACTCATTGTTTAGACTTTTTACACAAACACTGATTTCCTTGAACAGATATCACTTGGTAAACTACACATATAACCCCCCTCCCACACACACACACACACACACACACACACACACACACACACACGCACACACATACGCCATGCCTTTCCCATTAACAGATGCAAATAACTACACATGCTGCTACAAACCATCATGTGTGCATATGAAAACAGACACACAAAAATAGTTTAACCTTGAAAACTGACACATGTTAACATATTCAATTTCACTCTCTATTTGTCTCTCACTCAGACACATGCACACAGGCACACACACACTTATGGAAGGCTTTAGAGCAGCGTTAGTCATCAGTCCTCTGCTGTAAGTCTTTCCGCTCACTGAAGAGCCTATAGAACTAAAACTGAAGGTCACATACATACAGTACTCATATGCCTACAATAACACTTTCTGTGTGTGGAAATGGACCAATCAGAATTTAGTGGCTGATTTCCAATAAGGTTTCTGCAAAGCTTTGACCTGCCAGAAATGACTATAGCCGATAATGATTTCACATTAAAATGATACAAACAGCATTGAAAATGTTTTTCTTGCATTGCTGTGGTGAGTAGTCCTTAATTTTTATATTTGTAGGGAAGGCAATGTCGTGTGAAAGAACAGTCACTAGTTCTGGATATGTTGGTTTTTGTCCCAAACTTTATCTACACCTGTATTTTTTCATGACTGATGTTATTTTTGTTTCATAAAAATTTCTAATTTTAGCTAAAGTTACCACTTCATGAAACCTCACCGTCTATATTACAGTCATTGACGCAGGCTGTTACACTATTACTTTTAAACAAAATTATAATGGAGTTGATATTTTAAATATTCTTGATCATATTTTAGCGGTTAGCTAATTACGCAAATTCCCTTTAGAGAATCTACAACTTTACCTTAACTCTTAGATTTTCAAATGTCTAAGCTCAAAAGAATAAATATAATTGGAGCCTGAATGATCTGCAGACATGTAACTATATGTATAATTCAACTTCCTTTTAAACAGCTTCTTACACCTCTGTGCTTCCATTTGCTTTTTTAAAGTAGGAAACACTACACTAATATTAAACAAAGCTATCAATGTTTCTTCTTTCCACAGTAGTACCATCCACACCAAAGAGTGTTGCTGTCAGTGTGACCTGGTAGTGCATTGTATGGTGCATTCAGTAATCGGAAAAATACCCTATTTTTTTATTTTCCAACTGGGTGATCATAAGTCAAGGTCAATCATGCTGAAAATCGGACGATTCGAGTTACCAGTCAGTTTCTTGGTGCATCTCTAATTTGCAATATTATCAAGGAGGAGTGTAACTGGTTATACACGTACTGTGCTTTAATGCCCGAATAAATCTCCAGCAGCAAGAAAAACATGGAAACTCGATGGTATTGTCCTTATGCGCCTCATAAAGTCAGTCTGTGTTTATATGACACTAGCTATGCCAGAATGCCTGGAACATCATACCTGCCAAGCATCTTAAAAAACATCATTTTTGATTTGTTTTCCAACTTTAATTGACTCTTCACTTCATTTTCTATTCATTTAAAACTTATTTAGAACATATCAGCACTTCAGGTTTCTACTCAGTACTGTAGATGCTTCTTGTTTATGAAGAAGCATATGTATCATCATTAATTGATTCTGACTATATGAGCATTGGATGTTATTCTGGCGGTTAGTGTGTGCTTGTCTCCTGCATTGTACAGTAGGGTCATAAACCTGATTTGAACATATCATTTTTATAGGAGTGTGTGGATAAATGTAAGTATAAAACTATGTTTCCATTTGTGTCCCTGTATTACATAACTGTATAAATGTGTGCAAGGTCTAGTGTTTTCATGTCTATGTGTGGCTCGCTGTAAGGGGCCGGGTTTTTTTTTCCCCTGCAGGCTGGTTTGAATCGATAGCACTGGAAAGTGCTGATATAGCAGCCTCATGCATACACACACACACACACACACACACACACACACACACACTCAACCACATTCAAAAATACAAATGGGTGACTCACTTGAGCAGAAATCATAAACAAGAGAGCTGACTTCTAAAACAAGGCAAACGGAGAGGAAAAAAACTGTGTGAAGGAAGAAAGCGATCCACAGACTTATGATTAAAACACAGTGTTTGGAGCTGTATGATTGGCTATTGATGCATTGGAAATGTCAAAATGCTCTGCCCTTCAAGTCCCTGATCAACTTCCCTAACTCACAAAGCTAGCGAAAAACTTTGTTTCATTCTAAGTCAAAGCTCTGCCACACACTTACAGGGGTTGGACAATGAAACTGAAACACCTGTCATTGTAATGTGGGAGGTTTCATGGCTAAATTGGACCAGCCTGGTAGCCAGTCTTCACTGATTGCACATTGCACCAGTAAGAGCAGAGTGTGTAGGTTCAATTAGCAGGGTAAGAGTTTTGCTCAAAATATTGAAATGCACACAACATTATGGGTGACATACCAGAGTTCAAAAGAGGACAAATTGTTGGTGCACGTCTTGCTGGCGCATCTGTGACCAAGACAGCAAGTCTTTTGTGATGTATCAAAGACTCCACGGTATCCAGGGTAATAGTCAAGCATATCCCAAGAAGGACGAACCACATCCAACAGGATTAAACTGTGGACGCAAGAGGAAGCTGTTCTGAAGGGATGTTCGGGTGACTAAACCCAAGATGTATCAAAAAAAACATAAACCACGGCTGCCCAAATCACGGGCAGAATTAAATGTGCACCTCCACTCTCCTGTTTCCACCAGAACTGTCCGTCGGGAAGCTCCACAGGGTCAATATACACGGCCGGGCTGCTATAGCCAAACCTTCGGTCACTCATGCCAATGCCAAACGTCGGTTTCAATGGTTGCAAGCGAGCGCAAATCTTGGGCTGTGGACAATGTTGAAACATGTATGTTTCTGGATGAGTCCACCTTTACTGTTTTCCCCAATCCGGGCGAGTTACGGTGTGGAGAAGTCCCAAAGAAGCGTATTCACCAGACTGTTGCACTGCCCAGAGTGAAGCATGTGGGTGGATCAGTGATGGTTTGGGCTGCCATATCATGGCATCCCTTGGCCCAATAACTTGTGCTAGATGGGGCGCGTCACTGCCAAGGACTACCGAACCATTCTGGGACCATGTGCATCCAAGGTTTCAAAAATGTATCCTGAAGGTGGTGCGGTGTATCAGATGACAATGCACCAATACACACAGCAAGACTGGTGAACAGATTGCTTTGATGAAACATGAAAGTGAAGTTGAACAGCTCCCATGGCCTGCACAGTCACCAGATCTAAATATTCATTTAGCCCCTTGGGGGTGTTTTGGAGGAGCGATGTCAGGAGAACATTCCTCCTCCAGGATCACGTAGTGACCTGGCCACTATCCTGCAAGAAGAATGGCTTAAAATCCCTCTGACCACTGTGCAGGACTTGTATATGTCATTCCCAAGACGAATTGACGCTGTATTGGCCGCAAAAGGACGCCCTACACCATGCTAATAAATTATTGTGGTCTATTGTGTTGAGAGGAGTGGGTGGCTTTTCAATGTTACTGGAAGCAGGAAAAGAGGGTTAAAAAAATAAATTATGGTTTGATCCTAACGTTTTGTTCAGTAACCTGTAGCACCTGCTAATAAATAAGGCTAAGAGGAAGATCAAAACAACAGTAACTCTATGAATTTATCAATGTGGCATTGTAGATTTTCACACCAATACACATCGTTACAGAGAAAAGTTTAAAGTATATATACACATTTTGAAATAAAAAACTCAATTTAAAGCCATTGATGATCCTATGACTGAGACATTCCTGTGCTACACAAATATTCTTTAAAAAATGTGGCGTCACAGAAAACAATCTGAGGCCACAGCAAAGTGGTGTAAAAACCTTAATATAATATTCACTTGAATCTCAAAAATTTACCAGCTGTGTATAGCCTTTTGCCAAGTTTAAATTAGCTGCTGGTATTTCTGGTCTGTCTGTTGCTGCGACCCAGACTAAACACTTCTTACCCAATAAATAAACCTTAATGTTTGCTTAAATTGAAGCTCAAAAGATTTGCAAAAAATTCTAAATATGGCTGTTAGAAAATTCAAATTTCAAGGCACAGCTAAACATGAGCCAAGCACTAAAAAACTGCCAAGGTAAGCAAGGTGAGCAGAAGGATGTGACATTGAATGAAGTAACCTGGAAATCAAGACGTTAAACAAAATGTAACCCAAACATAAAATCCTCAAAATACCAAAACCAATATGCAAATATGTACAAATTACATAATTTCATCGTGACAGTACCCCCAAAGGCCAATGGTAGAAAACAACATTTGTTGAATTTAACTTCTAATCATCTCTGTTTTTTGAGAAGACTGATTAATTACACTTTCTTGTAAGTGTAAAGACTAAAACCTTAGACATTGAGGCCATTGCTAATTAATTTGTTGCTTCCCTCGTTTACCTTTTAAAGTGTCCTTGAAGAAAAGAAAAAGATTAATCAGTGGAAGTTCCCAGACCTTTATTTGGCCCAACAAATACAATCTAAATGCTGACCACACAATTACAAAGGCAAGAAAGAACTATCCTAAAATCCATAAATGTGTTTATTTATTGTTTTTAAGAAGAAAAATAAGTTTTGCTGTATGAATAATTACAATTAATTTGACCCCAAGAAGTGGCAATGAGCAGCATCTTAATAGAATTAAATCAATTTGTTTTTGTCATTCACTTTGTATACATTATATCTACTATCAAATCAATATTGTCTCTAAAAGTATTGCTTTGGTTTCATACGCTGCAATGCAAGGTTTTTTGGTTTTCAGAAAAGATAAGTATAACGTTCATTCTTATATAGCAGATGACAGACAGCTTGTTAAATAGGAGAAGACCTATATGATCAAATGCCTAGGAAGCAGTCAATTGGTTTAGATGACCGAGTGAGGATGCAGAGAATGTGTTGTTCTTGAATATTGAAGTTGGGAAGCAAAATTGAATTGATGTTGACCCGCAGGAAACAATTACACCCATTTTTTGCTGCTAATGTTAATCCCTAAAATAACAGGAGAGATTATTTACAGATGCAAAACCACATGCAGCATTCAAACTGAATGTGTTTTTGCATGTCTCCATTGCATCATCTTTTAATTCATCTAGCAACTAACACTGTTCCATCTAAACGTCAGGCCGGTGGCTCTCCAGCAAAACATTAATAACAAAGCTGTGGTAAATGTCTGATTTAAAACACAATGCAATAATAGAAGTAGTGGTGACTACCAGCATCTATCGACGAGTAAAACTTTTGGTTATCTTGGAGGCTGGGCACAGCCAGTGGACAGAAATCGCTGACAGAGGATTCACATTGATTTCTTTTCATGCAAGTCCCCTTACAGCTCACACATTTAAAGATGTGACATGTGTGTTCCCTTCCTAAGTGCTGTTTGATCTCCAACATCTGAAACAAAATATTTAGTTTTATTATAAACTCTTCATGTATATGAAATGATAAATTCATGGTTGCTCGTTGCATATATTAATGCATTTGCAGATGTAGTTGACATTTTGTGCTGATACACTAATTCTGCTAATGCAACAGTTGCTGGATGAAGGATTTCCACAATAAACACCTGTGTAGTAAAGCTGAGCAAAACCATGCCCTCATTTTCGAGCCTTACTCACCAGTATCACCAACTGCATGACTGGGCTCTGTTTTTGTTCTTCATACATAAAGTGATTCAACAGGCTTGAGTTTAACTTCAGCAACAAGAGTCACAGTCAACAGTGTCTATGTGAGGGGTGGTTGGATGGATTTGTGCATGTCTTTGTATGTGTGTGTGTGAGCATGCATGTGGTTTCCGTTATTAAAGATTCACCGGCTCACTCAGCTGCTGCTGCTCTTAGGCTCCCAATCTGGGTCATGTCTCCCTCCTCTGCTCCCTGAGCTACCTCTATCCCTCTATCCTTTCCTTGCCTCTCTCTGTCTCAGCTTTCCGTCTCTCTGTTTCCCTGTGTCTCATTTCCTTCTCTTTTTTTTGCTCCTGCCATTCTTTCTTTTTTCCTTTGCCCATTCCTCTGCCTCTCACTTGCGCTCTCTGAGGAAGTAATTCCTTAACTACAGAACCACAAGGCACTCCCACGCTCTCATCCAGCGTCCAAGTCAAATAAAGATGGCCATATATTTTTGAAAGATGTACTGAATAATGTTTTGCTATTTCCAGTGATTGTGTGCTTGCATACATGTGTAGTTTAGACATTATAGAGTTGTTAGCACTTCATTACTGACGGAGTGTTGAGTTCAGACTGCTCAGTTGCATCAGCATTAGCTGCTTTATTTATGCCCCAGTAGCGGCTTATCAGCTGCAGTAACAACTGTTAAAATGCATACTTGTAGGCTGCATCATGTGGCAGCCTGACACTCACTATCACTCTGGTGCATGCCCACACTGTTTACAGAGACTACTACCTCCACAACTGCATACTCCTACATAGAGGATTGCTATAAACTCTCTATAAGTACTTTCTTTGACTCTCCTGGGAATATTTATTCCTTTTACAGTACTGTGGCAGTGTCATATCGCTAGGTTTTTGGAGTTTGTTCCTTCACTTTTTGCTACAAGACAACCTTAACCGAATCTGCCCACAAATTTCTCTATTTACATAGAAGCTAGCATTGGCATTGCAGCACAGCTAGCTACTACTACAGGCTAGAATAGTAGTACTTTAAAACGTGTACGAGTCATTGCTTCATTCAGGCAGGAATGTGGTATCTATGTTCAACATTTTACGTGGTAGAACTCCTGAATCTGGAAGATCAGGGTACAAAAGCAAAGGCAAAAGTCTTTCAGTGTTTGAGCATGACAATATTTTGAAAATCCTTAAGCAAGGCAGCTTGCATTGCTTAATTGCTGCTGAAGTTGGATGCAGTAAGAAAATCATTTAAAGTTTCTGAAAAGATTCTGAGTGGGTTAGTAAAAAAAGCCAAGTGATGAACACAAAAATATTTTACCTGCACTGGCCCAGAGGTTCTAATTTGGTGTCGGTGAAGGCACAGTTATATCATTAATCCCAATCAAGGCCCTTACTAATGCTGAATGCAGTCAAAAACCATTAGATGACAACTGCAACAGAAGGGCTTAAAGAACAAAAAAAAGCTCTCAAAGGCCACATCTCCTCTAGTATCATAAACTTGCCATTTAGACTTTCCAAAGGACCACCAAACATGGGATTTTGAAAGGTGAAGACAGGTTTTATTTTCTGATGAGAAAAACATAATCAGAAAGTCCTTCAGGGCTTCCAATGTCACTGGTCTGACTAGGAGATTTGACTGATTTCACTGGAGATATTTTCTACACACCACAGTGGTTAAAAAAAAACCAAATGTCTGTCACAGAACCTGAATACATTTTATGAAGCCATCTTGGTTACATAGAGGAATGATCCCACCAGCCTAATGGAAACATGTCTATATAATAGTTAACACTGGGTTCTTCTGAGAGTCTTTCTTTTTTTCTACAGCTGATAAGAAACCTGTTTGAGTTCAAATTTTTTCAATAAATTGCCAAATCCATTTATGTTGTCTCTTACTCCTGGTTCTTCTCCTTTTGCATTTTAAAGCTCAAATGAAAACCTGGGATCAATCCAGCAGCAATAATTTAAAACTTACTTGTAATCGAGACCACTTTTATAATTTACAAGAAGTATTGATATCTAGTTTGCAAAGTATTAGGACAGTAAAGATGGCTCAGCTTTTGGACAGTTTTAGATGCGCTTGTTAAGGTGTAAAAGCCCGCTCAGCAGAACATGAATTCCTTCTCTACAAAGAAAACATCTCTTAGGGCAACATGTGAATAATAGTTGGTTTGGAATTAAAAGCATTACAGGTAAGCTGCATTTTCTTATGTAAGAAAGTAAAAAAGACAACGTCGTAGTGCATAAATGTGTATTAAGCAGTGCATCCACCACCACTCTTCTGCTCAAACAAAAAGATCAAATCAAAATTTTGTGTAAAAATATTTTGTAAATGAACAAATTAAAAAAAGGTTAACTGGATAAAAATATACATTTTAAATTAGAACTTAAACAATAACTTCAACTTAATTCAATTCAATTCAGTTTTATTTATATAGCGCCAATTCACACCACATGTTGTCTCAAGGTACTTCACAAAAGTCAGGTACGTACATTCCAATTTACAATAAAGGCATTTTATGTTATATATGACTTTCTGTTGTGTCCTGCTTTGTTGCACTGACTAAAAGGACATTCTATTCTCAATGACAAATTAAGTGTTTTGACCAACTTTGTAGACATGTATGCTTTGCTTTGACAGTCTGCCACTCTCTGGTCCTGAGCCAGATTTCTGAGCATTTATGTATGTCTCAAACACAATGAGTTGTTTCACCTCGTCAGCTGGAGGTGAAACAACTCACTTTTAGCTGAATTAGGACAAACATATGTACATGCGCTGAAAACATTTCTGTTTGCTCACCTTACAAACACAAACAAATGTGCATGTGACACCTAATACTTTTGTGGACATTTGTACAGCTTACTAGCCTGCTTTAAATCTTGTTAGCAGCCATGACTGGCTAACTACCAAATATAGAAGGCATGTGGTTACTTATATCACTGTATATATGATTTTTATTTTTATTGTAAGAAATTGTGAATGCAGTGCTTTTTAATGTATCCTATTCTGAAAAAGGATATTTCAGCTGTTCTGCTTCTCAGCTGCTGCAAATCATCTTACAGTTTTCTTTTTGTTTTAATCTCATTGCATTAACAATATCTCTTTAAAACGTAAACTGTTAGATTTTATTTTCGTTTTATTCCTAAAGGAACGAAAATTGAATCAAGAAAGTAGCCGTTTTTGTTAAAGTGCATTCTCATCTGCACAATTCTGCATATTCCAGCTTTAAGTTTCATTACCGACGCAGTGATGAACCGAGCAGGCCAAACCGAGGACTCTGAATGTTTTTAATCCCAGCTCAACATCTCTCTCTTCTTTCCACACCTCCACCTACCACAGCTGTGAATAGCGCTTGTCTCCTTGCTGATGTTTCTGATGACAGCTGACATTTCTACAAATAGCCTAGGAAGCAGTGAGAACATTCACAACCCTGTCCTACACTGCTTTGTTCTCAACATCATGCATCATGTCTGTAGTGGGTGTGGGGAAGATGTAGCTACATTGATACAGATATTTTACCACTCACTCTCTGGCAGCATATAGAAATGCTGAAAAGTACAACAGCAGATATACCATTTTTTTTTTTCCCTTTTTCCATTTGAAGTCCAAGTGTCATTTTAATTTTGCATTTTTTAGATTTTTAAAAAATTTTTCAGAGAGTGTGAAACCCCAGTTTTTTACAATTTTATAGTTCAATTAAATTTGTTTTTAAAATTTGATCCCCCCCAATTTACTGGCAACCTGGAAAGGAAAGCTTTTTTGTATAGCATAAGTTGTACGAATTTTGAGAAATTAAACCAGGGCGTGCTGCTGCGTTATAATACAGGTGAACTATAGGGCTATCACCCCTTCTACAGGGGTGTGGGGTTCTTTGCGTTTCATTCCTTTCCCCTCTGTTTTTCCAACCTTTAAAAAACAATGATGGCCTCTGGGGCACAAAATACACATAAAAAAAACAAACCTTAGAAAGGGGGAGGAGAAAAAATATGAAAGGGAAAAAATTGTTTTTTTATGCTTTTTAAATTTTCAAATGATTGGAAAGGTCTTTTGACTTATAAATACAAATACAGGGGGGAAATGAAATGAGACACCTGGTTTTAGAGCACAATAATTTTTTAGTATGGTTGGGGGCCTCCTTTTGCGGCCAATACAGCGCAATTCGTCTTGGGAATACATATACAAGTCCTGACAGGGTCAGGGGATTTTAAGCCATTCTTTTTGCAGGTATGGCCAGGTCATAGTTACTGGTGGAGGAAAACGTTCCTGACCGTCTCCAAAACACCCCAAAAGGGCTAAATAATATTTTGATCTGGTGACTGTGCAGGCCATGGGAATGTTCAATTCACTTTTTTTGTTCATAAAACCAAACTTTCACCCCGTCTTGTTGTGTGTATTGGTGCATTTTCATCTGATCACGCACCACCTTTAGGATACAATGTTTGAACCCCATTGGGGCAAGGTCTCAAGAATGGTTCGGTAGTCTTTGGCAGTGACGGCCCCTCTAGCGCAAAATTTGGCCCCAAAGGGGAAAGCCATATATGGGAGCCAAACCAAACACTGACCACCCCCCCTGCTTCACTCTGGCCCTGCAAAGTTGGGTGGGATGCTTCTTTGGGGGTTCCCACACCGTAACTTCCCGGATGTGGGGAAAACAGAAAGATGGACTCATAGAGAACAATACATGTTTTACATGTCACAGCCCAGATTTGCGCTCCTTGCCCCATTGAAACCGACGTTTGGGATTGGGACGAGTACCAAAGGTTTGGGGTAAGCAGCCCGGGGGATATTGACCCTGTGGAGCTCCGACGGGGAGTTCGGGTGGAAAAAAAGGAGAGTTGAGGGCACATTTAATTTGCCGTGATTGGGCAGCCGTTTTGGGTTTTATGTTTTTTGGTACAATCGGGTTAGCACCCAAACACCCCTTTAGACGCTTCCTTTTGCGTCCCATTTAATCCTGTTGGATTGGTTTCCCCTTCTTGGTGGTATGTGACTTTACCTGGATAATTTTGGGTCTGATCATCACAAAGACTTGCTGTTTTGGTCACAGATGGGCCAGCAAGACGTGCACCAACAATTTGTCCTCTTTTGAACTCTGGTATGTCACCCATAATGTTGTGTGCATTTCAATATTTTGAGCAAAACTCTTACCCTGCTAATTGAACCTACACACTCTGCTCTTACTGGTGCAATGTGCAATCAATGAAGACTGGCTACCAGGCTGGTCCAATTTAGCCATGAAACCTCCCACAGTACAATGACAAGTGTTTCAGTTTCATTGTCCAACCCCTGTAAGTAACTCACCTAAACTTTTCCATATCCACATTCAGAAAAAATATTTAAAAAGTTTTAAACAACTGTGAGAGACAAAGAACCAAGTTTATCTCGTCGCCAAACAAAGTGAGAAGGACAATAAGAGAGGTGAAAAAATGTTAACTGTTTTCTTGTTCGAAGTGTGGGATATGTTACTGCAAGAAAACCTTAACTTTTACACGTTATTGCGTGGAAGCATATAATGTATTTGGTACAAAACACTCAATGCACAGTGAAACATGATAATAAAAAGAGTGTTTTATAATTGTTTTTAAATCTGTTAATAAAGTAAGACTGCAGAAGAAAATAATAGAAATTTTAGGCTGACATGATTTCATAACATGTCCGCAATAAAACATATTAGCAACATTCGTTTACTTACTAAATTTTGGCTGTTAATCCCCTTGGTAGAGAGACATATTTACTTTGACTGTCATACTTCATTTGCTGTCATTTAACTAGAAAACAGGCATATAAGTGTTTGGGTTTTATGCCAATATTGTTGAAAAATATGGACCGTTAATATTTCTTTTGAAAATATAGTGTGTAAGGTGTAATAACTCTGTAGACCCTTTTTGAAAAGTAATATTTTATTTTTTATTTCAAATTGTCGTTTTTATTATTTCCACATTTTAACAAATTATGTTATGCTAATTGGTAGCACTATTGCTTTGCAGCAAGAAGATCCTGGGTTTGAATCTCAGCCTGGGATCTTTCTTCATGGAATTTGCATGTTCTCTCTGTGCGTGCATGGGTTCTCATTGGGTGGTCCGGGTTCCTCCCAAAGTCCAAAAATATGACTCTTAGGTTTATTGGTCTCTCTAAATTGCCCTTAGGTGTGAGTGTGTGTGTGCATGATTATTTGTCCTGTGTTTCTCTGTGTTACTCTGTATTGAACTCATGACCTTTCCAGGGTGCACCTGCAAGGACAAGCGGGTATAGACAACTGGATGTATGAATGGATAAGTTAAGCTTTGTAATGTTTCATCAAACATGAACTAGTTCTTTTTTTCCCTATTTGCTTCAAATGACATGAAAAGGAAGAGACAGGAGAAAAGATAAGGGAACAGAGGATGAGGAAGTGACATTTCAGACATGGCGGTCTGCAAAGCAAAGCATAAGCCCACAGCTAAGCACAGAAAAACGAGCAGCTTCCCCGTGATAAAGCAACTTTGCACTGTGACACCCGATTTCTGTTCTGCAGGAAACTTAATCTCATGGACTGGCTAATCTGGGATAGCTGGATACACAAAGTGTCAGACTTTTCTCCATTTAACTCAGGAGGATTTAAATATTTCATCATCTTTAACTCTGAATCTGTTTATGTCTCAATTACATTTCCCTTTAATTACCTGCAGACCTGCACAAGTCAGCCAAACATTCAGAAGTCTCACTTTAGTATATAAAGTATTATAAAAGTACAACAGTCTTTATTAACACGATGAGCAAGATAAATCCTGACAGTTTACAGAAAACATATGAAAAGCTAAGTAGGAACAGCAAAACAAAAGTATGAGTAAACGGTTAAAGTAAAGGAGAGGGGAACGAGGGCAGGTGTAGAACAGATTTCTGTTTGGTATTCGGAATTGATTAAATTTAAACTAAATAAAGAGGTTAACATCACAGACTTTCAGCCCCAACAGAAGAACTTTCCTCACCAATCGGACTTCTGCTCTATACAAAACTGAACTTTGGTATTTTATTTTATTTTGCATCCTCAGCACTTGCTCATTCCCTCTTACAACACATCCACACGGGCACTCTGACTGTTGCATGCACACACACTGTTCCTTTGACTTGCCTGGAAAAAAGGAGTGCGATCCGCTCAAGTAGGTCCCTGGACAGGAATCTAAAGACAGTAGGGAGCGTGCAGAGCAATCAAGTGATAAAGCTTATTATCTGAGAAGAGCTATATTCTAAGACTTATTATCTACCAGGAGTTAAATGACTTTCAGGTCCTCAAAGGCCCGATGGCCTGGTTTGACTCTGCGGGAGAGAAAAAAGAAGAGGTGGTTGGACGAGAGGGAAAAAATGATGCGAGAAAAGAGAATGAAAAGGTGAAAAGATGAGCCGAAAAAATATGAGGAGAGGAGATGCTTGAAGACAGGACTGAGAGAGAAGAAGGTGATTCATGGGTGTAGGCAGTCGTTCTGACTTCGTGCAGCTGTGAAACCAATATTCTGTTGAGGGTTGGCAAATACACCGTACTTCATAAAGCTGCCAGGGGCTGCATTCTTTCTTTGTTAAAGCTGCACAGGTAGCTTAGTATAGATACTGTACATTGTTTATTGCAGTGGATACCACAGATGTTAGCAAAGCAAAAATAGATTTGGAGTATGAATGCTTATTGTGAGAAGGCTGGGACTGCAGCTTCACTAAAAGATGAGCTGCATGCTGCAGAAGATGAGAAAACCATTCCATCCATTTCCAGACAAGGGCCAGTTGTGAATTCAGCATTATGCTTTGTACAATAATTACCTGCATCATTTACTTCTTTTCACACGTGTCCAGGAATGTTAATCTTGACAGCTCCTTATCATTTAGTTAAATTCTGCTATCGTTGTTATTACTAAAATTCAATCTAGTTTTTGTTCAACTTTTATCATCTCTATTCATTTTAGTTTTAGTCAGCTTACTACAACTAATACTGTGCTACAACTACTAATGCAAGCACATTTGCTGTAAACCAGGTCATTTTCCCACGGTTGCCATTTTTTCATACTTTTCCAAGAGTACAGAACATCTGCAGATCATGGGTAGAATTTCCACCAGAAACATGTGACTTCTGCTTAATATTAAGTTGCATTGTTCATTTTCCCTGCAACCATTTTTAAGCTGTTAGAGAAGCAGTTTTTAAATTGCAAGTCTATCTTCCTGTCACAGACAGCAGTGCTAATCCTAGCTTGTACGTAAGCAGGAGCAAATGGAATTTTGGCTCAGCTTGGTTACTTCTGTTTCTGTCTTTCTCAATAACAATACTACAGTCTACATTTGTGTTACCACCCCTGCTTCATTTTAATACATACGCAGTATGTGTCATGAAGGTTCATCAGAAACAACAGACATTCTTTATATAGAGAACTTGATGTCTCACACAATGCATGTTTAGACCTGAAGACATGGCATGAGTTTTTGTGGCTGCAAAGGACCCCCTGGTGACCTAAGGTGTAACTTGAGAACTTGAAATATCACAGGACAGGTTGAACGAGGTAGTTGTAAAGACTGGACACAATCATGACAGTGGTTTAATGATTCATAAAATAGTTTCTTGATATGATGGTAGACATCAGATTTGCTTTCGGCCCTGCTTATATTAAAAAAATCAAATACAAAATAATCTCAAAGGAGTTACTGAATGTTGATAAAATACATCGTCTTTAAAACAAATGTAACTATTCCTTTAAGTAGTTCAGAGTTAGCTCACTAGTTGAAATTTCAAAACAAATTGTGGCAATCACAGAACACAAAAAATTATCAAATATGGACAAACTAAAAGGGAATTTAGTACTGCTGTGGTGGGTCGTCGGCATAGAGCTCAACTGGAGGTGACCTCCCAAATCAAAGTCTACCTAGAGGGCCCCATATAGCCTTGATCCAGCTCTATAAGCACGCTGTCCGATACGCCAACATACATGGCAAGATAAGTAACAGTGTGACGACAGCTTATGACAATAGAAGGAAATAAAAAAATAAAACCCTGCTATGACACTGCATAAAAGATGAAACTCTGTTCACCTTTTAAGCTTCACATTTACAGAACGCCATGAGATACTTACACCAAGCTATACCTTTGCTGTGTGACAGAAATGACCACAGCAAATAAGCTGCTGAAAACCTAACTGCAGTCAGAGGGAGAAGGTAATTTTCTATGCTTCTGAGCAGTGAGCAGTGAGCAGTTTCTATGCACTTAAAAATATGGAAAAGTACTTGAAACAGTAGCTTCAAACGTGACCTTTTCTAAACCAAAGATTAAACACCTTTTAAGGCATTATTAAACTACAGTATTTAACCATCCAGGCAGCTTAAAAACTGCTAAAGAGCTTGCTGTGAATTAATGTCAGCTCAGCGCCTCTTTAAACATACAACATTGACAAGGCTAATGCAAACTAAGAGCTGTTTGGTTCAGAGTCAAGTGCTTTTCTGCTGTGTAAATGAACAAAGCACTCCTCTGACTAGAAAACTTTTCACAATAGTATGAATTGGCTTAAAAGCTACTTAGATAGAAGCGACAACCTGTATTATTCCCCCAAGGGTGCAGCACTGTCGAGCATTCACAATGACTGAAAGACAGCTTGAATCTTAAGACAAAAACACAGGGCTACAACAAAATATCCTTGGTTGGTTAAGATTATTCTTTATTATGAAGTGCCACAAAATGCTTTGTGATCATTGTGCTTACATTGTCTGAATACTGGCTCAAAAAAAACTCACAGGAGATCCTCACTCTGGAACAGAGATCCAACCCTCCTGAGGTAAGGTATGTTAGATATCGCTATACAGCAGTAAAAACGTCTCAATCCAAAGGATTCTTTACAAACCCTCCTGCAATAAATGATTATTTAGGATATCATCATTCTTTAACTTGGAAATACAAAAGAAGACGAGAGAGGTCAAGCTAGTACAAGTGTTTTTTTATATATAATTCTTCTCTACCTGATTTCTAGTTAGTTTCATTGTGCTACTTTCTTTAAGGGTGGAGATGACTACAATGGAAGTACTTAAAGAGGCCAAACCAGGAGCTCACCAGGAGAAAGACTCAAGCAGACAGACTTCATAATGTATTCCTTCTGGTTTAAAACCAATGAAAAGCCTCATGAGAGTTTCAGCCAAACACCCAGAAGACAGTTTGAACAGAGTGCAAAGTCTATCCACCAATTTTTTGGGGACAATTAAAGCAGATTTAGAATTTCCCTTTCATGTTTTTTCCCGTTGAGGGTTGCTATGCTTTTTTAAAAAATCCTGTTATTAAAAACATCTCAACGAATTAGCCTTTGAAACATTATAAATTTTTTAAAGGGGTTGCTTTTTTGTTTTTTTTATGTAAATTTTGCTATAAAACATCAGGGGGGGGGCGGGGGGGGGGGGAGTTTGAAGGGAAAAAATTTTAAAGAGTTGTCCATATAAAAGTTTTTCCCTAATTGCCAACGGGAAAAGGAAAAAAGGGGGGCTTAAAAGGGGGTTTTGGCAATTATGACGGGGAGAAAATTGATTTCATCTGACATAACTCTAATTTTAAAATTTTTCCTTTCCATAAATGATTTAAAAAAAGGGATCCCCCAACTTGCTGATTCATGTTCTTATTTTCAAAGATATAAAAAAAACTAGGGGTTCCCCCTTTAACCAAAAATTTTGGTTCAAAAATATTTTTTTGTTTTTTTTTTTTAAACCCGGATCATTGAAAAAAAAAAAAAAATTTTCCCGGGGACATTTTGACTTTAGCCCTTTTTGCCAAAAAAACCCATTTTTGCAAAGAAAAGAAAACATTTTTTTAAATTTTTCCCCTTTTGTGTCAGTTCTCTTCTGCGTTTGTTACAAGTTAAGAAAACTATAATTATTTGAGTGGCCCGTCTAAAAGTTTTTCTTCAGTAAAAAAAACATTTTGCAGTCCTCATTTAAGCAGTGTAATTTTTCCAAAGTTTAAGGGGGCCCACATAAAACTAAAGAAATTTTAAAACCCAGATTTTGTTTTCTAAATGGCTTTCCCCAGGCCCCTTGGGGCTTTACATGCATATGGATGCACTTGTTAACACATTTCTGAATTTTTTAGGGCCCCAAAATTTACAAATGTAAAACCCTGATGTGTCTCGGGTTGACATAATTCCCCCTCGGGGAAAATGTATTTCTGTCTTCAGTCTGCCTCGTGGGAAGCTCCATGACTCTGAAAAAAAGGTTTCTGAGCTGCAGAGAACTGGGTTCAGCATCACTGCTGTTGACCACCTATATTACAAGCTAAATGATTTATGGGGTCAGAGCTGATTCGAGTTAACCTGTCTGTAGGTATATCTCCCCAAAAAAAAAGGTGGGGGGGGGGGGGGCCAAACAGAGGGGCCCTGAGTGGGGGTAAAGGGGGGATCTGCGCAAAATTTATGGGGGGGACCCTGGCCCATGCACCCTTGCAGCATAAAAAACTGTAAAACTGAAATAAAGGGAACCCGGCCAGTTAAAGTGCAGCCTGCTTCTGTTGTTGAAGAATGCACAGCTTATGTTGTGGAAGCACTCAGGGGGAGATGGTTAAAATTAATGCAATGAAATTTCCGAGCTACCTCACCCCCACCCTTTCAGAAATGCCCCAAATTTTTGCCCGGGTTTTTTCCAAAATGAAAACATGCTGAAAGGGTTCCCATGTGTCTCTATTTTTGGATTTGAAACAAAAAACTTATGAAAAAAATTCACTTAGATTCCTTTTGGTTTCTTGCTGATCATAACAGCAAAATACAAGTCAAGGGTTTTTGGGGGTAAATTAAAATTTTTTAAAAAAAGGTTTTCCATTTTTTTCAGAAATTTAAATTTAAAAAGGGAGAAACAAAATTGATTTTTTAGCCCTTCTTTTTATTTTGTTTCAGTTTAATGATTATGGTTTACAACTAATGAAAACCCAAAACTGTGTTTCCCAGAGAATTTGAATATTGTGTAGTACCAATAAAAATATTTTAATACAGAAATGTTGTGCCATGGCCTACGCAATCATAGCTCTGTCACTCTTTGCTTAACAATCTTTTCATGGCTACAAATATCTCTGTTGCTTTTGCTTTATTTTTCTACCACAGTTTTTCATTCCAACTCAGTTATTATGCTTGGATTAAGCACTCTTTGAACAGCCTGGTTCTTTAGCAATGACTTTTGTCACTTAAACTTTGTTGTGGAGGTGTCAAGAGGAAAAAAATTTTAAGTCAGCGGTTTTATTTGTGTTTGGATAAACCCTGGCCCCAAAAATTAAAACTTTTCATTTTTAAAAAGTTTTTATTAAATTTTTTTATATTTTTTGGGAAAAGTAAAAGGTTTGGGGTTTTTGTTAGCTCCCAAAAAATTTAAAAGAAATAGAATTTTAAATATTTCACTTTGTGTGTAAAAATATAAGCTCCCCTTTCTGAATTGAATTACTGAAATACATGAATATTTCTGTGATATTCAATTTTTTTTGGAAGCAACCCGGCATCAGTTGGGCTGGGGGATGCCCGAAAAATTTCCCCCGGGCTGTCATAAAACAAATCACCGTTTTTCCTTTCAATAGGCCCCCCAACCCCCACCCCGGGCCCCCTGACCCCCGCTCTCAAAAACCCCACTCCACATTAGTTTTTACTTTTAAGAGGCAAAGGGGTGCATAAAAAGAAAAGGAAAAAACGGGCCCTTTTCTTTTTTGTCACTCTAACCCCTACATCGGGTTTATCCCCGGGGCTGCAATGTTGAATTTTTTAGTTTTTGACTATAGGTTTAAGTTAAAAAAAATACCTGATTTTTCAAAAAAGGGTATACAAATAGTAGGAAAAAATTTATAACTTATCCAAAAAAATTCCATGCATTAAGTGATTATTGCTTTTAAAGGGGCCCCCATGGGGGGCTCCCCAAAGGGGAAAAAAAATTTTCCCTTTAGGTTCTATCTATAGGAAAATTTTGGGGAAAAATTTATAAAACTTTTTTTTAAATTGGGTTTTGGGATAGGTTCATTATTTTTTTTTTTGCATGCAATAATGTTAATAAAAAAGAAGGTAAACAACATAATAGAAAAAAAAATAAAATCAAAAAAATGGGAAAAGGCCCTTTGGGCCCGGGGTGGTAAAAAGACAAAACCAAACCCCCTTAAAGTGCCCAAAGTAAAAAATAAAACTGTTCTCATAAAATCAAGCTTAAATATACAAAAAAATAATGACAAAGAAAATTGCTCAAATAAATAAATACATAAATAGTTTTTTTTTCCCCAAAAAAGGGAGAAATTTTGGGCCCCTTTGGGGCCCGCAGAGGGATTATTAAATTATCCCCCATTTTTATCACATTCTTATTACTACTATTCCCCCAAAAAAGCGGAATCAGAATGAGGGGGAAAAAAAATTTCAAATGCATTTTTAGGCATGAAGAAAAAATAGTGCTATATGATCGCTATTTTCTTTTTAATTTATTTTCATCTCATCATCAATGTTCCAAAATATATGCAGGTTTTACGGGCTAGATGCCCGGGGAAACTTTCGGGAATTCAAGGGCCCCTGTCTGAACAGAGAAAAAAAAAGGGGGGTTTAGGGACTTCAAGGAAGTGATGCGT
Organism: Crenichthys baileyi; assembly: GCA_036173005.1. NCBI lineage: Eukaryota > Metazoa > Chordata > Actinopteri > Cyprinodontiformes > Goodeidae > Crenichthys > Crenichthys baileyi. Next base: position 19,546 of record JAHHUM010001856.1, on the reverse strand, counting down.
TTGATCAGGTTTAAAACCTTAAGTGGGAAAATTCCCAAAAAGAAAAAATTTTTTGGGGATCTTTATTTTTTAAACATTTTGGAAAAGCCTCCGGGGGGAGAGGGGATTTGGGGAAGGGGGGGGGGGGGGGGGGGGGGGGGGGGGGGGGGGGGGGTGGGGGCCCGGGGGGGTGGGAGGGGGTAGAAGGAAAGAAAAAGGGAAGGGGGCACAATTTTGACCAAAAATTTTACTGGGCTGCAGTTTAGTCTTTTAAAGGGTTTAAAGGTAAATTGTGTTTTGCAGTTTTTTTCCCCCATTTTGATCTCTTTTTAGGTTTTGGGTTTTTTTTAAGGGCCCAAAAAAACTAATTTGGGCCGAGAGGGGAGAAGGGGCCTTTGAAGCAGGCAGACTCGTAGTGCTTGTTCAGATAACTCTTGAGCGCGAAGGTCTTGTTGCAGCGTTTGCATTTGAAGTGCTTGAAGGCCGAGTGGGGCTGCCCGTGGGCGGGGGGCAAGGGGTTGAGGGTCCGCCCCCAAGGGTTTTACGCAGTGGGGGCAACCCCAAATTGGGTTTTTTCTCCAGGGTGGGATCGCTGTGGCCCTGCAGGAGCCACGGCCGGCCTGAAGCTTTCCCGCCAACACGTCCCCCACCCTTTTGCTTAGGTCATGTGAGCAGGTGGGATGGGAAATTTGGGGCCCGGGGCACGCAAACCTTTTTCCCCCAGGTGGGCATTTTCGCCAGCTTTCGGTTCCCAAACGAGGCCCGGGGTCTGTTTTTTGCCGGCTTTAGGGTTTAAAAAGTGGCGTAGGGGGCCCCCAAACCCTTGCAAGTGTTTCCCCTGGACGCTCCGGGGGCTTTCTGAGGGCTTTTCCTTTTGAAATGGCCCTCGGTGATGAAGAAGGCATCGACTGGTACCTTCCTCAAATGCGGGGGGTCACCCCTTTATGTAGGGCCCTCTGTTTATTTCTGAAACCTGGGCCCGTCCCGGGGACTCGGAGTCGGGGGCACCGTAGTCGCTGTGGATACCGTCATAGAGGGGGATTTCCCGGGGGGGCACCTTGATGGGCCCCCTTTTCTTTTCACCAAACATACAAAGACAGGATGGGGTAGTCCCCTGATGTAGGCAGTATGGTGGGGAAAAAAAGAAGATAGTGTTTAGCCAAAGTGGGGGGGTCACAATTAGGATTTAAAACACATTTGAAAATTAAAAAAATTTCTGTTCCCTGAAGATGTTTGATATACCCGTTTTGGCCCCCCCCCGGGTTTAAAAAAAAACAAAATTCACACAACTCTTTATATGCCTTGAACATCAATGCATTTTATTAGGGCTCTTTGTTACAGAAACCCAAAATTTTAAAAAGGGACATTTAATTTTTAAGGGATAGAAAGAATAAAAAGGTTTTTTTAAAGGTTTTTACAAAAAAAAAAAAATCTGGAAAAATGTGGCATGCAATGTAAACCCAAACAATACAAAACCCGGGGGCACTTTTTGTTTTCAAATTTTAGGAAAGGTTTTGGAATATGGCTCTAAAAAGGGTTTGCACATCTAGAGACTACAATTCTTGTCTATTCTTGTTTTCAAAATAGCTCAAGCTCAGTAAAGGGCCCAAAGGAGGGCCCCTCTTTTGAAACATAATTATTTTTTTTTCTCCCCCGAAAAAATGCTGATCAAACTATTTCCCTCAAGGGTCGGGGTTTGGGTTTGTGCTTTTTACCCCGCTGAAAGGTGAAAAAACTGCACCCGTTCAAAAACCCTTTTGCAGAGGTCTAAAGGTTTTCCCCCCAGTACTGCCCTAAATTTTATTTTCCCAAACCCGTTCCCATTTAACTTGGCCCGCGTCCCCGTTTTTTAAAAAAAAGCATCCCCAAACAGATGCTGCAACCACAAAAATTTTTTTCCAGTGTTGATGGTGTGTTCAGGGTGATGTGCAGTTAGTTTGTTCCACCACACATAGTAGTTTGGATGTAGGCCAACATGTTCCAAATGTTTGGTGTTGTCTAACCACAGTACATTCTTCCATAATGTTTGCTGTGTCCACTACATGTGGCAGACTGCAAATGGGACCTCTTTCCTCTTTCAAATTCTCCTCGTGGAACTGTGGATCTCTGCAGTTCCTCCAGAGCAACATGTGCCTCTTATGCTTTTCTGATTGAGGCTGTCCTTGTCCAGCCTGACAGTTTTGGTGGATGGCCATGTCTTGGTAATCTTTTTGTATATTTGTTTATAAATTGAAGTGTAATCTGTCTGTTAATAACTTAAGATATAGTTTTATAACTCATCTATACCCTTACCCCTGACCTGACCGGTGTGTTCAGTAGTCTTCATAATGCTGTTTGTTCACTAATCCTCACTAACAAACCTACGAAGCCTTCACCGAACAGATGAATTTATGCTGGGAGGAAATCAAGCTTAAAATGATTAATCTACTAATTAGGTGACTTCTGAAGACAATTGATTGTTTATAAACCAGATATAATTTTCCTTCGACTTGCACATCACATTAAATCCTATTAAAATACAATGAAATAGGAGATAACAACATAATAAAATGTGAACAAGTTCAAGGTGTATAGATGCTTTTGCAAAGCACTGTATAACGAGGCTGCCTGTTGAGGACAAAATAGGCATACTGGAAAAATCATCAGCAAACTCCCAGAGAACCGCAATTTAGATTATAATAATAATACTAATTCGTCACTGCACACATGGTTACCTTGAGACAAAGCAGCAAATAAAAAATCAGTGACCTTGGATTAAAACTATTAAGGTCCTACAGACAGCAAATCATGAAAAACTAAAGTTTCTTAAGCGTATCTGTCTTGACAACCACAGTAGTGACCAACATGACACAAAATTCTTCAAAACTAATCAAGCGTGAATTTGCAGATTTCTTTTTTTTTGCAGATATTTTTCTTTAAACTAATTCAGTCTAGGTGGAAGCAGCAGTTGGAACATACAGCAGGGCCCCAGTGTTGATTTACAAACATGCTGATTGCACATTGCAATTTCAGAAAATCAAAAATCCCTTCATCTCATCGCATTTGGCAATACAACAAATTGGTAAGCACTCCCTCATGTTTAAACTACAAAAACACACAAGCACTGAGGCATGCAAAAAAAGTTAAAAATTTTAAGAAATATATAAAAGATAAAAAAGACAATATATGTGGTACAGGGCCAGAAAAGCTTATGATTAAAATGTGCTTAGGCATTAAAAAGTGCAATAAAAAGTTTAAAGTGTCTGGGGACTGTATTATTAACATAGCATAGTGTTTAAAAGCATCAGGTGTGAAAGCATGTGAAAGCACAGCTGCAGTCCTTCAGTATGTGTTCTGTAGTAATGCGGCTGTATCCAGGTCCTGCATTAGTGGCAAAGTGTGGTATCAATGAACAGTCAGTGAAACAGCAGTAAAACCAGTTAATTTCAGCATGTGTCAAACATCTGTTAAAAAAATCAGAATTTCCTTTTTATGACGGAGCATCTGTCTCTCCTCCTGTACACCTGTGACTGGGAGAGGGTGTTTGAAAGGATGCGCAGTGTGAGCCCAAAGCTAATTTAGCAATACATCTCCCTCCGGCCTTCAAGGGCTGCAGTTAAAAACACTTCGCTTGTAAAAGATGAATGCACACAGGCTGACCCTGAACTTGAAGAAAAAGAAGCTGATTTAGGGTGTGAGAGCAAGAATCAGCACCATGTCCAGCACGGAACTGGGTCAACGGTATAGTGACCGCTGGCTCGCTCTGCAGCTTCAGTCAGTGCAGTGACCTGTTGGTTTTATGCTTTTTCAACTTGCCGGATAAAAAAAAAAAAAAAAAAGCTTTCTTGAAACTCATTTTGTCTTGAGAATCATAACTGGTTGTGTTCTGTTCTTACTAGAAGCTGTAACAAAAAACCTTGAAAAACTGTTTATTTTGGTGAAAAATCAATCACTTGTTTTCATAAAAAGGGGATAATGCATCTATAGTTTTGTAATATGTGTACATGTCAAATATCTTTAATGATTACAGTATCGGCTGTATCTGTACTTTAGCCATTTTAAATTTTGTCCAGCACCTTTATGCAGTTTATACTGATCAACTATCTTATACTGAACAATTATTGTAGTTGTATTGCTAGTTAATGCTGTTTGTTGTTATAGGTATTTTGTTTTTTATATTCATCTTTGCACATTCATGTGATCCAGGGTATTATTTCATTAAAACATTTTACACTATGTACAATATGTGGAATGACAATAAATTGAAACTAAAATTACATCAAACTTCTGAGGCCTGATAGAACAGCTGTATTATACTGAGACTAAATTACAAACAGGTGATCTCTGTTTGTTAATCACACAACTTCTGTTGGCATTAACTTGCATTTAATCTTATTTGGAGGTATAAGAGAAAAAGAAATTGAGTTAAAATGCATTCCATACTAACTGTCCACTACTTTGTGTTGGTATATCACATGAAATCCCAATAACACACATAGCTGTAAGGTGACAAAATGTATAAAACATGTGAATTTATTTTCTAAATGCACTGTACTCAAAAACATTTTGGACACCTTCAACACAAACTCAGCATAGATCTAGTTCCTGATGTAAATGTACTTCAAGTTTGCTGTTAGAGTTTGTTTTGTTTAGTCAGTGGCAATTCCACACATACAAACACAAACTCTCATGTAGATCCACTTAAAACAATCTATGTGTCATTACTGTGCTTGTTTAGTGGTAGTCTACACCTTGCCTTTAGGTATCTCTAAACATACATGTCCACTAATATCCACTAACACTAAATATTAATGGTAATCATGTCAATTTTTAAACTTCTACCTCTTATATGACACTCTAAAAATCCTTCCTTTTAGATGTCTAAAATTAAGAAAACTTTATACTTAAACTTTTTGTTTCAGTCTCAGGGAGGTGTATGAATGGAAGGCAGAAGAAAGAAATCCCATGTGGCAAACATGTGTGTTTACATAGCGATAACAGCAATTCATAGTCCCATGAGAATACACATTGCCTACATATTCACAGAGGCAGAAAGATGGATAGGGTATAAATACAAAAAGTGAATTATAAAAGTGGTTTCTGCAGGCAGAAAGTCTTCCCTAAAATGGTCCTCTGTCGTAGGGCTGTTTGTAAAAGTTGCTTAAAGCTGCTAAAATCAGAGCAAAGAGATGGAGACAAAAGGTGGCTGAGACAGACTGCATTACACACAGCCCTTTAGTGTCAAACCTGGCAGGTGGTTAAGTTTGTTAACCTCGACACAAAAACCTTTTTTGCTTTAGGAGTACAGGATTGCTGGCATAGAGGACGTAAGTTGGTGTTCAACAATCTGTGTTTGACTCCCAGATGGAAAAGAAGCAGTTTATTCTGTGATGCACACAGCTAAAGTACAGCTTTCATATAGTGCTAAATAATCAGGTATGCTATTATGACTAAATAAAGGCCCAGTTTTACTAAACAACTTAAAATGGTACAAAATCAAAAAGACAGAAAAATATTTACATGACTGGCATCACATATGATACTAAAAAACTTCTGAAAACTGGGGCTGGTTTTAAACAAAATGTTCCTTTAGATATAAAAACTTGGATGACTTTAAATTTTCTGCTTCTAAATTCAGACAAGACAGAAGTTGTCGCCTTTGGACCGGAATCTTTAAAAAAGAAACTACTTAGTCAATCACTTAACCTGGATGGCATTAAATTGACCTCCGATAATGAAGTAAAAAACCTTGGTGTTATTTTTGACCAGGACATGTCATTTATATCCCATATTAAACAGGTTTCTAGGATTTCCTTCTTTCATCTCCGGAACATTGCCAAAATTAGAAATATCCTATCCAGGAGTGATGCTGAAAAACTAGTCCATGCATTTGTTACTTCAAGGCTGCACTATTGTAATTCTTTACTATCAGGATGTCCACAAAATGCAGTTAAAAGCCTTCAGCTGATTCAAAATGCTGCAGCAAGAGTTCTGATGAAAATTAAAAAGAGAGATCATATTTCTTCTATTTTAGCTTCCCTTCATTTGCTCCCTCTTAAATCCAGAATAGAATTTAAAATTCTCCACCTCACATATAAAGCCCTTAATGATTTAGCTCCATCCTACATCAGAGATCAGATTGTTCCATACGTTCCTAACAGAGCACTTCGTTCTCAGACTGCAGGTTTACTGGTGGTTCCTAGAGTCTCTAGAAGTAGAATGGGAGGCAGATCCTTTAGTTATCAGGCTCCTCTCCTGTGGAACCAGCTCCCAGTTTTAGTCTGTGAGGCAGATACCCTGTCTACTTTTAAGGCTAGGCTTAAACTTTCCTTTTTGATAAAGCTTATAGTTAGAGTGGCTTAAGTTATCCTGAGCTATCTTCCTTATTTTACCTCCGTCTTTTTCTCCCCTTGTTGGATGGAGTAAGGGGGAGTCAGGTTTAGCCTAAACCGGCTCAGTTATGGTTGAGGTGCAAACACACCCTCCATTTCTGCTACCTGTATGACCCCCTCTCTTTTTCAATGGTTATGGTCAATCTGACAGAGAGAGGTATCCCAATTTAGTATAACAATGGCCATCAGTGGGCTCTAGATGGACAAACTGTCTACTTTTAAGGCTAGGCTTAACACTTTTCTTTTTGATAAAGCTTATAATTAGAGTGGCTTAGGTTATCCTGAGCTATCTCTGTAGTTATGCTGCTATAGGCTTAGGCTGCTGGAGCACATAATGACCACTTTCACCCTCTTCGCTACATTCTCACACTACTCTTCAGTTTTGTATTATTTGCTGTTATTTCAGCTTTTAACTTTGTTCTCTCTCTTTTCTCTTCCTAGAAGCTACACCTGGCCTGACTCTGTCTACCTGTGACACCTTTCTGGAGAGGGGAATCCTCCAAGCTTTTGCTGGCAACAACTTAATGCTCACCCTCTACCGATGATCCACATGGCCCTGTCTTTCAGTGTTTAACCCTTTCTCTCTCCAAGACATAGCTACTGACTGAGCTTTTACTGTAACTAACTCTATGTGCTCTCTTCAGACTCTAAACTTGAAAACTGGCTCAGAGTTTATCTGTTCCTTCTTTCTAGGTTAAACGACTAAAGGAGCTACATCCATTAACATTTACTTTTCCTTCCTATAGAAAGGACTCCTGGATCAGTGCTTCTTTGTTCTCTTTGTGTCTCTGCTCTGTTCTCTCTAACCCCCAGTCGGTCGTGGCAGATGGCCGCTCACACTGAGCCTGGTTCTGCTGGAGGTTTCTTCCTGTTAAAAAGGAGTTTTTCCTCTCCACTGTCACTACATGCATGCTCAGTATGAGGGATTGCTGCAAAGTCAACGCCAGTGACTGTCAACTGTCTCTACATGCTCATCCGGGAGGAGTGAATGCTGCAAGTCACTGACTGGATGCAATCTGCTGGGTTTCCTTAGATAGAAAAACTTTTTATCCAATTTGAATAAATAACTGAATCTGACTGCACTGTTCAATGGTTAGGACTAATTGGAATGTATGTACCTGACTTTTGTGAAGTGCCTTGAGACATGTGTTGTAAATTGGCGCTATATAAATAAAACTGAATTGAATTGAATTGAATTGAATTGAATTGAATTTAATTGAATTGAATTGAATTGAATTGAATTGAATTGAACTGAACTGAAGCATGCCATAAATAATTACATTTCTTTAAATTTCTGCATTTTCTGACATTAACTTTCTTTGTCTTTCATTAACTGGTTAAAATAGAGAGGACTAGTCACTTCTCTCCTTTAAAATTTTGTCTTCATGTGACCATTTAACATTATGGCAGCTGTTGCAGGTAAAGAGTGAATCATCCAAAGTGCGAAAAAGACCTGCAAAAAAAAATAAATAAAAAAATCTGCCAATACTGCAAAAATAGAGCAGTAACACCTGGAGCTTGGAATAGTATAGAGCATGTCGAAGGATCGGCCCCCAGTAAGTCAGTTTAATATGATCACTTTTGATAATAGCTGAGGCTTTGAAGCAGCTCATTGCATTGTTAAATGAAAGATAACAACATTCCTGGTTAAGCTGTTTATGTTGCACCTGTTGTAGTGTGTGTGTCAGAGGTGTAAACTGATTTAAACAAGGACCAATATTCATTTTTTTGTCTGATTATGATCTGCAACCTCCAGGACACCAAGGAGGTTGCTCTGATGCATCTCCATTCAAGCATGTTAGAATGTTACTTTCAAGCAAGCAACTAAAAGCACATGGGCTGTCTTTATCATTTTTGCTATTACTTATTATTCTGTGTGGGAGCGAGAGGGTCCCCTCTTAGCATTAGGAAGGATCAGTGAAGCACGCAGAAAGCTTTTGATTGAGCTAATTTCACAAGTGACCTTTATGCAGCACAAGTCTAAGAGCAGACCAAATGCTATAGGATAAAATCCAGTAAAGAAAGTCTTATATTTTGGGGAGAACACTGGGACTGGAACTGATGGGTCTTCACTGTTTTACTGTCCATCTCAGCATCCGCTTGTCTGAGCTCTGTCAGTCCTGTGGAGCATACATCTCTTACAGGCTGCTGTGTAATCTAACTTTGACATATTTTCAATAGCTGATTGAGAGAATGAGAGATAAGAGAGTGGTAATGATCATGCGGTGAGTCTATTCTGTCTGAAGTTGTTCTCTAATAATTGGTTACACAGAGTGTCTCACTACTACACCAACTTTGTTGAAGGGTCTGAAAAAGAAACTGACTGAAACTGGGATTAGCTATAAAAACATGACAGGATGATGATAGTAAAAGATGTCCCACTAGAGGAGATGGGCACAAATGAAACCTGTTACTGGGATCATACACTAATCAGGCATAACATTATGACCACTGACAAGCAAGGAGAGATACATTGATTATTTCTCCATCAATGTATCTGTAACAAGTGAAATTACATCCAGTTTTTAAACTAAGTATTAAAAGAAATAATAGCATTGCGTGTTCAAAGTTCATGTGTCAGAAACAATAAAAACGTGGCAATTTCATTGTCAAATAAGGATGGCTAGATGACTGAGTCATAGCATCTCCAAAACTTTAGCTCGTGGGGAGTTGCTGGCTTGTAGTGGTCAGCATCTCTCTAAGTAGTCTCTGAGTAGTCCCCCCGATCTAGACAGTCTTATATTATTATTTATTCCTATAATTCTAAGATTGGTGATTATGTGTTTAATGAGTTGCAACATGTATTTATTCATTTATTTACTCTGATGAAAGTATGTTTTTGTATCCCTCATGGTATGACATCCCTTTAGAGTATGATCCCCCACCCACCTACCTATAGATGACAAAACCATCTTAACACTTCTGCTTCCCCACCAACACCTTCAAACAGGCTCAAGAAAACTGCCATCCCCATCCCAGACACCATACATGCACACATGCACAGACACACACAACAGACTTAACAATCTGCTGTTCCCATAATTAACTTTGGCATTTATAGCCACTCTAGCCATTCGTATTTACCTTTGTTAATTTGTTTACAGCCGGTATATTTCCATCTGATTCACTGCCTGAAGTTTTAGACAAACAGTGCTGCTATACTGTTTGTTGAGGTATGTGTTGCCAACTGCTCTATGTGCTTTAACTGTCCTACTAGGGACAAATAAAGTACTTAAACCTAAATTTGAATTGAACTGAAATTATATTCTGGCTTTTGGTTTTGGTGTGCAAACCCTAAATTATCCATGGTCTCTCTATTGGGCTATCTGTTAAAACATTTGTAGGAGGTGCCTCTTATGGGGAGTGAAAGCTGGTCTGATCCAAACTGCAACTCTGCTCCTATAGTCTTACCGTGGAAGGTTGAGCTCCCAGGTCACACAAGAAGACCTTCAGATTTGTTATCTCTTATAGGTGACTGCAATCAAGGATGACCTGTCGTTATAAGAGGTTTCCCTCAAGGTATGTTCTCAGCATAGATTTGCACACATGCATGTCCCATAGAAGTGACCGTTCTGGGTGTTGTCATTTCTTCTGCCATTGAGTGTAAAGCTATTAAGCAGAGGGAGAGCTCCTCCTTCAGGTGCTTATTAAAATCGGGGCAGGAGTTTCTATAGCTATTGTACTTCAAATAGCTGGGAAAGTTGATAGAGTTTATTGTGCTTGGGGCAGCATACCAGCCAGAAGGCCCATACAGGTTATAATGTTATGCTTGATTGGTGTAGTTTAGATTTACTTTACATCTGACACAGTGTTGGTCTGTGTGTAATATTTAGCTCTTTAAATCCCCCAACCAGCTCTGATGTGAAAGGGTCTGGTAACGATTTAAAACAATCAAATAACGAAAATACCTTCAAGACACGTTAAACCCATCTCTTTGTCTCATGCATTATAAACCAGCCTTTTTACAGAAACCTGCCCCCCTCCTCTCCTGACTGCATCCCCTCCTCCTCCTCCTTCCTTGGATCGATTTGAATCTGAGACACCTGTTAGTCCCGCACTGTGCAGGCAGCCTGACCTACCTTTGTCATGCAGCCGCAGGCTGAGGTCCGTCCTGTGCCGGTAGGCGTGTTCCAGGTCCGCCCCGGTGGAGAAATCATCCAGTTTCACCTTTTTTACCAGGAAAGACCTTGGCATGATGGTGAGAGACGCCGGCACGCACGCGAGCACGCACGCTCCCACAAACACAACGTTCACGCGGACGCAGCGACACACACACACGCGCGCACACTCTCGTGGATGCAAAGCCGATCGCCGACGGCCTGGCCAGCGTGGCGATCCCGTCCGTCAACACACCGAGCAGAAGGGTCGATTGTCTTCAGGTTGTGGTGAACCGAGCTGGCGAATGATCCGGTCAAAAGAGTTAGTGCTGTGCTTGAGTGTCCCTGCCTGGCCCGGTTCAGTCCTCCTGCAGGGAAGGAAGGAAATGCAACTTCAGCACCGGACAGCTCCCACCGTAGGGAGGAGGGAGGGCGCCTCGTGCTCTTTGCGCTCGCGGACAAACGGAAGACTGAGGGGTCTCGAACAAAAATAAAATAAAAGAAATAAAAGGCGATGGAAGACACTCCGCAGACGCGCTCCTCTTTAAACAAGAAATGGAGGAGGAAGAGGGGGAGGATGAGGGAGGGATGCGAAGAAAATAAGAGGTTTTAAAAAAAGCTAAGAATAACTTAGGATGCTTTTGTATAAAAATGTCATTTTTACGGAAAAAAATAGTCCTTTAATTTCCTTTAAGTCAAAGAATTGTATAAAAAAGGGACTCCGATGAATCAACAGATTCCCCCTCTTTCTCTCTCTGGATCCCTCTCTCTTCACTCTCTTCCCCTTGCCTCTCTCTTTCTGCTGCTTCGAGCTGTTCCCGCGAGTGTGCCGTCTCGCGATCAGCTGTTGGCATTTATATGGAGAGAGAGAGAGAGAGGGAGGGAGAGAATGGGAGGATGGATGGATGGACACAAGGGTGGAGAGAGTGCTTAATTTAATCCATCCCGCATCCCCTGGGAGCGGCGACTGGCCCGGATGATTTATTGAAGTGGTTATCACCCCTTCTTTCTCTTTCTTTCTCTGTCTTTCACTCTCCTTCCCTCTCCTTCTCTTCATGGTGTGTGTGTGTGTGTGTGTGTGTGTGTGTGGTGTGTGTGTGTGTGTGTGTGTGTGTGTGTTGTGTGTGTTACAGAAAGAGACAGAGAGGCAAAACGCCATGTTTTGTGGAGATAAGAATGGAAATTATTTTTTCAAGCATTCGTCGACTTAGCTATCTCAATGTGAAACATGCTTTTTAAAGATTTTCCCATTGTTCATAATTTTTTGGGACTGCATACTTCTTTTTCTTCCTGCTAAGCTTATTCTAGTTATTCTTTTTTTCCTTTTTTTTTTCTTTGCTGTGACAAGGATTTTAAAGGGGGATATTAACTGGCATGCTGAGAGCTTAGTAATTATCATTAGTGTAGCCCTAAAGGCAAAGAGGGAGTAGACCAAATGCTGTGTTTTACAGTAGCCTAACCACCAGATTAATATGGAGGTAGGGTAATAGCTGCTCAAGGGTCAAACCAGGTTCACTTACAACTTTTACAGCAAGATTTTAAGTGGGAAAACCAAATTTAATTTAATTCTTGATTGAGTGAACTTCTTGTCAGAATAACTGTTTGTTCTCTACAACTCTTCTAAGCCTGATATGTTATAAATGGGAACTGAAAATACAGTTTCTTTGAAAATGTACCATTGGATTAAGTTTAATTTATAAAACCTCATGGATTAGCCAAAGAAAAACAACAGACCACCTACAGTTTTGCCTAAATACATGTTTCTGACAGTTTTTTTTGGACCCACAAACACACACGAGGCTAAAGAAAAAATAACTTTAAAAAGGGGATTTTATTTACAATTAAACTTAATGCTCTATACAACACATATTGCTACAAAATACCTGTATTATAAGACTGTGGCTTTGATGTTTTACAGCCATGTCATTTACCAGACACTGTTATGAGTTAATGTTGGAGGGATATTTATCATGGTGGCTAATGATCACTTTTATTAAGCATCTTAGCAGCAACCATAGCCTATCAGAAACTACACTTACTACAATCAATTTCTACCAAAATATTCAAGACCTGCCTAAAAACTCAAAAACTGACCACAAACAAGCTCACATGTTTTTAAACAGCTGGTACTTTTCTAACCTCATGCAGAAAGTACTAAGCTGCTGTGCCAATGCCAGTTTGTATGTTTGGTTGTTAATAATTACCAGATAAACCAAAAACCACTGAACACACTTACTATAATATTTGTGTAGTGACTGCAATACATCTGTGGCTAAAAATCAATAGACAAATCATAAACAATCCCAAAACATTTACAAGAATGGCTCACCAGAGTTTTACTTTTCCAACGTTTGGTAGTAGCTAACTGCTGCAGTGCTAATGTTAGTTTATGCATAACCAGGAACAATAAATGGAGATTTGGATTTTACAGCTACACCATTTTACAAACGCTTGTGGTATATGAGTGGTTGATGGGGGAGCCTTTATCTTTTTAACCCATATTTGGTAGCCTATACCACAAAAAATTGCATACTACTCATCAAATCAATATACAGATCAATTCTAAGACTTTTAAAACAGTGGTTTATGATGTTTCCACTGATAACCAAAATAAAAACAGAATTTGCAGCTCCAATGGTACCAACATGACCTTTTCTGCCACTAATAGGGAATAATTATGTTTCCTTTTTTACTAGAGATGAAGAGTAGATCAGAAAAAAAGCGGACATGACTGAGAAAGTTTGATTGCTCAGAATTCAGCAGAGTTTTGTCTTACAGTCCTTTTTCTATTTAAAGTTTAAGCATTTGCTCAAAAATGTCCGTTTCTAAACATGCATCTATAGCAGCATTAAATTTCATAGACTTTCCTGTTAACACCTTATGAAAATTTAGAGAGATATCACTCTTTACAACCTTGAAACCGCAAAGACACTAATGATTAACTGGAAACCCTACCCCTATCTTTTGTGTGTTGCCTTAAAATAGGCTGAAACAAATTAAAATGCAAATCATGGACATGTAAAGAAAACACAAATTTTTATACTAACTTTAGTTATTGGGTCTCTTGAATTTTGAGGTGTTTCTAGAATCATTATAATTAACTGTTTTTTCCCATACAGTTTAGAACAACATTGTTTATAGTCCAGGCAAATCTAGGTTTAAAGTAATCTTTTAATTTGTATGTGTCTTCTGACTGTAAATAATATCATCGCTTTGGAGCGGCCCTGCCAGAATCCTGACTTAAATATGGAAGAGAATCTGCTTCAATAGCAATAAAATAGAATGTTATTGCTATAAGACTGATAAAGGTTTTTCCATTATTACTGAGAATGGTATAAATAATTTTCAACATTATATTATTCATAAAATGTTTAAGAAAAACAGATAACTTAAGTTTTTAAGAATAGATACCCTTTTTGTTTTGTTACCTTTTGAAAGATGCCTGTCTCATTTCCTATCGGAAACAAACCTCTTGGTTGCATGACAAGAACTTTAAATCCAATTTGAACGCCATCAGTTCACTGGATGTCTTGTTGCCAAAATACAACAGGCATGATATGATGTTCTGATATTGAATATTAATTTAATGGTTGAGAAAACATATTCTCAATACAACCAATCTATTCATGTAATATTGGTGCAGATCTAGCAACCTGACAGACTTGAGCACTGCTTCTCCAGAGTCTTTGTGAACCTTACTGGAAGTTTTTGCAGTCAAATAAGCACTTTGTAGCAATCCACTGAGCTATTTCCAAAATGTTTCTCAGTCTTCTAAACCTCAGTTAGATGGCAGCAAATTTTACTACTAATATAAAGCAGCAAACTGCAATTAAAGGATATTTCCATTTCCTCTTGTTGTGTCCCTGCTTTGTCGGCAAATTATTTTAATTTTCAGATCAAAGTGAAGCTTTTTTTGTTGCAGAAGCCCCTGCTGCTGCTTGCAAAAACAAGGTCTGAGTACTTGTGAAACTTTGAAATCTGTACAATGTCTGGCCTTAACAAGCTGACTGAACTCTAAGAGCTATGCAAGTTTCCTGCAAGCTCAAATCCGTTAGGTCGCTCAAATGTTTTCACAACACCCCTAATTCTTACTCCAAAGTTGCACCCAAGAAAATGATTCAGCAATGGTTCATAAAATATTACACTGAAAAAAGACAGTTTTCATACTACTTCTTGTATAAATGTGATTTTAATTAATTAATTAAATTTCCCTTAGAGATAGGGTGAGGAGCTCGGCCATTCGGGAGGGGCTCGGAGTAGAGCCGCTGCTCCTCCACATCGAGAGGAGCCAGTTGAGGTGGCTCGGGCATCTATACCGGATGCCTCCTGGACGCCTTCCTCGGGAGGTGTTCCAGGCACGTCCCACCGGGAGGACGCCCAGGGGACGGCCCAGGACACGCTGGAGGGACTATGTCTCTCGGCTGGCTTGGGAACGCCTTGGGCTCCCCCCGGAGGAGCTGGAGGAGGTGTCTGGGGAGAGGGACGTCTGGGTGTCTCTGCTGAGTCTGCTGCCCCCGCGACCCGGTTCCGGATAAGCGGAAGACGACGAGTACGAGTACGAGTACGAGTACGAGTAATTAAATTTGTCACAAATATGTTTAAAGTTATTTGAGAATTTGGCATTCAGAAACATTGATTATATTATACACACATGCACATTCTCAGTGATTTATTTGTATACATTTACATATTTTATGTCAATGTTTGTAAAACTCTTTATATCAGTGCAATACGTAAATATTATGCAATGGCATTAACTGAAGAGCTACTTGCAGGGCAAATAGAGACATATTTTGCTTGTTAGACTTTTTATGTGTTTTAGTCACATCGCTCTCAAGAGTCTTTTTTGTTTCTTTTTAATCTGCTGTTTTAGTGCTGATGTACTGTAAATGATTTTACAATATTTGCCAGAAAGGCAGATGAAGATGGACAGCAGAGATGTCAAGTTAAAGAACCAGAATGAGGATGATCTGCAGACAAATGAAGATGATGCTTCTGAGTTTATAGTTGGCTGGGATGATGAAAAGGGTGATAATGATGAAGATGAGCTAAAGTGAGGCTTTATTTGACTGATGTAAATCTGATGCATGGATAACTTGGGGCAAAGGAGTCATATGAATTGTTTGTTGAAGTCAAGATGCTTCACTGTTGTATAGTCTGTGTTTCTGTAGATTACAGCCAACATGACAGGCAGAATATGTGTGCATTCAATGTTTTCCATGATACATCATGACTGGGAGAGCTTTGTGTGTGTGTGTGTGTGTGTGTGTGTGTGTGTGTGTGTGTGTTACTACCCGTCCATCTGCTGTTCTTAATCAGGAGAAGAGCAGATGAGTCCCATCACCTGGAGACTGGCTCAGGGAGGTCCAATTAAACACACAAATATGCACAACTGGCTTGACACACAATACACCAACGCCTTTACAGCAACTGCCAGTTGACTAAAATAACCCCCAACATTAACAACATATTTCATCATCATTAGAGCCTGTGTGGATACACATTTACAGCCCAACCGGCACACACGTGGAGAGAAATCACACACAGTCTGTAAAAACATGAGTATACACAGACATCAGACACATTTATGTAAATATGACGCATTTCAAAGCAATGAGTGGCAACCCGTATCATATTTTCACACATTTTATTTCACAAAGTGTCCTGATTTTAAATATTGACTAATAATAAATAAGACATCACATTTGGTGTTTTTAAAATTACTTTCAATGTGTTGAAAATGAGAGTAAGTAAAGGTTGCTATATCAAATTAGGTCTTTGAGAACAATGTCTAAAGATACATGCAACAACATTTTACTGCAGCACACATGAGTGTGAATTGAAGCCAAAATAGCAAAGTCTCAGATGCTGTCATCATCACACTTCAGTATCACCACATTTTATTTTGGGGACACATGCTAGACTTTTTTTGTACTTGTTAGAAAATCTGTATTCACAATGTCTCAACAAGTATCTATCTATCTATCTATCTATCTATCTATCTATCTATCTATCTATCTATCTATCTATCTATCTATCTATCTATCTATCTATCTATCTATCTATCTATCTATCTATCTATCTATCTATCTATCTATCTTTTAATGAGGTTGACAAAAATCTGTACATTTTCAGCTCGATCTGCTCTTACCTTTGGTGGCCAACAGGTGCAAATGCGCAGCAAACGGGTAAATGTGCTACAAATAGGAATGACGCAAACTCCAAAACACACAAACACAAAAAAACTATGCAACAGAAAAACGTTGAAGAAGAAAAATGCTGCAATTACAGAAAATAGACAGAAGCAAAAGGAAAAATACTGCAAATACAAATCAACAGCAAAAACAGCAAGATAGAAAGCTGCAAAAAAAGCTTTTGCAGCTTTTTTAAACTTGCTGTTGTTTCAGTTATTTGCTGTTTTTTTTCGTATTTGCAGTATATTTTGTTTGCATTGTTTTTTTTGTCTGTGTGTTTTGGAGTTTGCATCGTTTATGTGATTGCATAAACGATGCAAACACATAGTGAAATGGGTTTTTTGGTGTAGAGTTGGTTAAAGGTGTAGCTTTTATGTTGGTGCAACATGGGAATAGCTGGTCACTGCTACATACATGTACAGGTCCTCACTAAACCCTTCTATGTTTTTAGTGTTTTTTCTTTACTTGAGCAGATTTGAATTCAGAAATCATTCTGGTCATAAAACCTTTCTTAACTGAAACTGGAGCAGTAGCAGAATGTTGAAATAATTAGAAATGGTGTTAGATTATTCTTTCAATCACCTACTAAAAAAAAAAATAAAAAAAAAAAAAAAAAAAAAAAAAAAAAAAAAAAAAAAAAAAAAAAAAAAAAAAAAAAAAAAAAAAAAAAAAAAAAAAAAAAAAAAAAAAAAACTGACTGGCCTTGACATGGCATTGATCTGTGATTGTACTTATGTATAGCGTGTTTATGGGGTCTGGTGTGTGTCATATATTATGATTGGGTCTGATACCTTAAAGGACACAAACTTACAAAGACATCCTTGAAATGTGAGCACCACAGTGTTTTTCCCTTTATTTTCAGGGAAGTCAGAGGTTAGCAAGTGGAAGAATACTAAGTGATTTGTGAGGTTCAAGGTCTACTCAGTCCGAACACATTAAAATTAATATTGGTCCAACAGAATAACACATAACCTTGCCAAAATGATAGCCTGTTGTCATATGTTGCCTTTGATGCTATTTATTACACACTGCCTTTAAAGTCCTGGGAATCTCTGCAATATAGAAGCTTTTTCATCCTTTTAAAGAAGTTAGCATCGAATGTTAGATATTATATTGATACAGATGAGTGGTTTCATTGTGAAAAATGTGTTTCTGGCACAAAATGTTGTTCAGTGGTGAGCAAGTGTATGAGAAAAGCTAGTTAGTTTTGGCACAACACATTGTTTCCTAATAAAGCAAAACGTTGCACATGTAGCCTGAAAAGTCCGAATGTATTTCCGTCTCTTCCTCTCTCTTCGCCTCTGATTTGGTCTTTTTGTGAAGGTGAGGCTTTGTTCTGTCCTAAAGCTGTTCTGTCGCAGTAACGCTAAATATTGCTGAGCAGCTCTTCTCATCAGGCACACACACACACACACAAACACACACACACAAAAATGCAAGCACACAAACGCATACACACATGCACACTTGCAGACACATGCAGAAGTGCTGGGCTAGGGGAGAAATGTGGCCTGTTTCTGTGCAGTTTTTGATGACTCTCGCTGTACTGGGTGAAATAGAATGCAGCTTACATTAGCACAGGATAGAGTGTCCCAAAACTAGAGAGGAGAGGAGAGGAGAGGAGAGGAGAGGAGAGGAGAGGAGAGGAGAGGAGAGGAGAGGAGAGGAGAGGAGAGGAGAGGAGAGGAGAGGAGAGGAGAGGAGAGGAGAGGAGAGGAGAGGAGAGGAGAGGAGAGTGTTTTTTTTCCTAAATTATTTTGAGTTTTTCCGTCATTCCTCGTTCTAGAAAGCACTAATATCAGAGCTGTATGGAGTTGGATAGGCTATGGTATACTTTATGAAATGTTGTTTTGTATCAGTATAAGTAAACACATTCAATTAATGAAAAGAATTTCAAACAATAGTCCAACAGCTGCTCCACTTTTCAATTTCTTTCTGTTAAACAAAATCATACAGGCCTATAATTATAATTAACAAGGACTACAAACTGGAAAAAACAATTAGCCAGATTCTGCCCACAGTAATATCTTAATTTTATCATCTGATCAACAAACAAATATAGCTTGTTTATTTATTCTATTTATTTATTATTTTACACTAACAATACAGTGTACAAGTGTCAAGATACAACTGAAAATGAACTGAAAATGAGTAATGCAGTTATTAAGTTGAATATAAATGAAAGCAAAATCAGTCAATCAATCAATCTTTTGTCATTTCATTATTTGCTTAATTAGCATTCAACAAAATGAGAAAGCTTTTCTCTAGAATCTTTAACATATTCATGTGAAAATTCATTGCATAGATAATAGAAAACACAAACAGAAACACAAAACAGATAAACATAAATCAAGTGCATGATGTTCAGTACAGAATCTTAACAGAAGTTCAGCATATTTGCAGCTTTTGCCAGAAAAGTGTGCAGCGGTCTGATGGTTCTGCTTTTGGATTTGCAGCACTGTTTGCATGATGGAAGAACATCAGAACGTTCATGGAGAGGGAGTGAGCAGTTTCTTACAATTTTCAAAGTACTATTTGTGAAGCAGCTCTGAAATATATCCTGAACTGGGTAAGAGACACTCCAGTTACCTTATCAGCTACCTTCACTATCCTCGGCAGCACTGTCTTGTCAGCCATATTGGAACTGGAGTAACACACTGAGATGCAGAACATCAACACTCTCTCCACCACAGTTCTGTAGAATGTTGTGAGGACAATGGTAGGGAGCGATGGTTCAGGCTTGTCAGAAGGTGCATTGTCTGCCTGGGCCTGTTTAACGATCCTGGTGGTGTGCTTGCTAGTTCTCATGTAGGCCTGCTAGGAGATCTCTACTCTGAAATATTTAATGTTGTTTGTTCCCCCTTATTTTCTCTCTGATCTCTGGAAATTGATTTTCTCCCCTTAT
>JAHHUM010001855.1:211670-239340 GCA_036173005.1 Crenichthys baileyi | reverse complement strand
ATGACCAGAATTGTACCGCGAGGGAGAACCCGACTTTAAAATTTTGGGTTAAAAAACTCTGTTTTTAATTTTTTTTAAGGTTTAACCTTTCATAACTTGGGGGAATTCCAGGACCAATCGGGTTTGAGACACATATGGCTCTGTTCAGAAAACCGGGTTCCCCCTTTCCGATGGAACCAGTTTGAGATCTTTTAGATCTTTTTCCTTTCTTTTTTTTATGACCAAAATGTCCGAAACGGGAGAACCCCGACATTAAAAATATTAAAACTTTTAAATAAATTCTTGAAGTTTTTTAAGCCTTCATAACGGGGTTGATTTAGGTCCTATCGGCAGGGAAACACATTCGTTTCTGTTCATGAGAACTTAGTACTTTTTGATGGAAAAAATTTTTAAAGATCTTTAGATCTTTCCATTTTTTAGGAAATCCCAGAAATGTACAGCGACGAGAGACCCGGGCATTAACTTGTTAAAAATACTCTGATTTAATGTCTTGAAGTTTAAGCCTTCAAACTTGGTGAGTTTAGGTCCTATCAGGATGAGACACATATCTTTTCTGTTCAGGAAACCCAGTACTTTCTGATGGGAAACATTTTGGATCTTCAGATCTGTCCATTCTTTTTTTATGAACATAAATGTACAGCAACGGGAGAAAAAACCCGAAATTAACTTGTTAAAATACTCTGATTAATGTCTTAAATTTTAAAGCCTTCATAACTGAGTGAGTTTAGGGTCCTATCAGCATGAAACTACTTCGTTCTGTTCCCGGAGAAACCAGTGCTTTCTGATGGAAACAGTTTGGAAAATCTTCAGATCTGTCCATTCTTTAGTTATGCCGGGAAATGTACAGCGACGGGAGACCCGACATTAAACTTGTTAAAATACTCTGATTTAATGTCTTTAAGTTTAACCCTTCATAACAAGTGAGTTTAGGTCCTATCAGGATGAGGACACATATTTTTTTGGGGGGTTTTTTTCAAAAAACTAGTACTTTTTGATGGAACCAGTCTGGGACCCTTTAAAATCTTTCCATTCTTTGGGTTTTTTGCCAGAAAGTTACAGCAACGGGAGACCCGACATTGAAATATTAAAAATACTTTTGATTTAATTTCTTGAAGTTTAAGCCTTCATAACGGGGTGAGTCTAGGTCCTATCAGGGGATGAAGACACATATGGTTTTCTGTTCAAGGAAAAACTTTTGGTTTCTGATGTAAACAGTTTTGAGATCTTTAAAATCTGTCCCTTTTAAATTTATGACCAGAAATGTACAGCAACGGAGACCCCCTTTAAACTTTTTAAAATACTCTGATTAATGTCTTGAAGTTTACCCTTCATAACTTGGTGAGTTTATGGTCCTATCAGGATGAGACACAAATGGTTCTGTTCAGGGGAAACCAGTAACCTTTCTGATGGAAAACAGTTTGAGATCTTCAGATCTGTCCATTTTCTTTTAGTTATGACCAAAAAATTACAGAAAACGGGGACCCGACATTAACTTGTTAAAATACTCTGATTAAAGTCTTGAAGTTTAAGCCTTCATAAAATTTGAGAGTTTAGGTCTATCAGGATGAAACAACAGTTCTTTTCAGGAAACCGTGTTTTCTGATGGAAACAGTTTGAGATCTTTAGATCTTTCCTTTCTTTTTTATGACCCCAGAAATGTACAACAACGGGAGACCCGACATTAAACTGTTAAAATCTCTGATTAATGTCTTTAAGTTTAACCCTTTAAATAACTTGGTGAGTTTAGGTCCTATCAGGATGAGACACATATGGTTATGGTTCAGGAAAACAGTACTTTCTGATGGAACCGGTTTGGGATCTTTAAAATCTTTCCGTTCTTGGTTATGACCAAAAGTTACAACAACGGGAGAACCCGCATTTGAAAAATTAAAATACTTTGATTAATGTCTTGAAGTTTAAAGCCTTCATAAACTGGGGAGTCTTGGGTCCTATTCAGATGAAACACATATCTTTTTCTGTTCAGGAGAAATGAAACTTTCCTGATGGAAAGATTTTGAGATCTTAATTTCTTTCCATTTTTTAGTTATGAACCCAGAAATTGTACAGCAACGGGAGAACCAACATTAAAATTTTAAAAAATACTCTGATTAAAATGTCTTGACGTTTTTTTTTTTAAACCTTCATAAGGGGTGAGTTCTGGTCCTATCAGGATGAGACACATATGGTTTCGGTTAGTAAAACCCTTTTTTTTTCTGATGGAAACCCTTTTGGATCTTTAGATCTTTCCATTCTTTTGTTATGACCAAAATGTACAGCAAAGGAAGACCAAATTTAAAAAAATATTAAAATACTCTTAATAAAGTCTTGAAGTTTAAGCCATCATAAAACCGGGGTGGGGGTTTAGGTCCCTATCAGGGGTGAGACACATATGGTTTTTTTCAGGAGAAAACCGGCTGTCCTGTTTGGGGAAAACTGATTGAGATCTTTAGAAATTTTTCCCCTTTTCCTTTTGTTATGACCAGAAATGTAAAACAACGGGAGACCCTTTTTAAAATTTGGTTAAAATACTCTGATTAAAGTCTTGAGGTTTTAAGCCTTCATAACTTGGGTGAGTCTAGGTCCTATAAGGGATGAGACACATATGGCTCTATTCAGGGGGAAACCAGTGCTTTCTGTTGGGGAACCGTTTGAGATCTTTAGATCTTTCCTTTCTTTTGTTTTGACCAGAAAAATGTACAACAACGGGAGACACGAAAATTAAATTTTTTAAAATATTCTGATTAATGTCTTGAAGTTCAAAACTTTCATAACTTGGTGAGTTTTAGGTCCTATCAGGATAAACACATATGGTTATTGGTTCAGGGAGAACTGAAACTTTCTGATGGAAACAGTTTTGAGATCTTCAGATCTGTCCCGTTTTTAGTTATGACCAAATTTTTACAAAAGGGGAAAAACCGACATTAAAATATTAAAATACTTTGATTAATGTCTTTAAGTTTAAGCCTTCATAACTTGGTGAGTTTAGGTCGTATCAGGGTGAGACACAAATGGTTCTGTTCAGGAGAACCAGTACTTTCTGATGGAAACCAGTTTGGATCTTCAGATCGTCCCGTTCTTTAGTTATGACCAGAAATGTACAACAACGGGAGAACCGACATTAAAATATTAAAATACTCTGATTAAAGTCTTGAAGTTTAAGCCTTCATAACTAAGTGAGTTTAGGTCCTATCAGGATGAGACACATATGGTTATGTTCAGTAGAACTAGTACTTTCTGATGGAACCAGTTTGAGATCTTTAGATCTTTCCATTCTTTGGTTATGACCAGAAATGTACAGCAACGGGAGACCCAACATTAAAATATTAAAATACTCTTAATAAAGTCTTGAAGTTTAAGCCTTCATAAATCCGGGTGAGTTTAGGTCCTATCAGGATGAGACACATGGTTCTGTTCAGGAGAACCGGTCCTTCCTGATGGAACCAGTTGAGATCTTTAGATCTTTCCTTTTCTTTTGGTTATGGCCGAAATGTACAGCGACGGGAGACCCGACATTAAACTGTTCAAAATACTCTGATTAATTGTCTTGAAGTTTAAGCCTTCATAACTTGTGGAGTCCAGGACCTATCAGGGTGAGGACACATATGGTTTTCTGTTTCAGGAGAACTAGTTACTTTCTGATGGAAACAATTTGAGATCTTTTAGATCTTTCCCTTCTTTATTATGACCAGAAATGTACAGCCACGAGAGACCCGACATTAACTGAATTAAAATACTCTGATTAATGTCTTGAAGTTTAAGCCTTCATAACTTGTGGAGTGGTTTAGGTCCTATCAGGATGAGACACTATGGTTCTGTTCAGGAGAACCATTGCCTTCTGATGGAAACAGTTTGAATCTTCAGATCTGTCCATGTTCTTTAGTAATGAAACAGAAATGTACAGCAACGGAGACCCGACATTGAACTTGTTAAAATACTCTGATTAATGTCTTGAAGTTTAAGCCTTCATAACTTGGTGAGTTTCAAGGGACCTATCAGGGTGAGACACATATGGTTCTGTTCAGGAGAACCAGTACTTCTGATGGAACCAGTTTGGGATCTTCAGATCGTCCCGTTCTTTAGTTATGACCAGAAATGTACAACAACGTGAGAACCGACATTAAAATATTAAAATACTCTGATTAATGTCTTGAAGTTTAAGCCTTCATAACTTGGTGAGTTTTGGGTCCTATCAGGATGAGACACATATGGTTCTATTCAGGAGAACCAGTGCTTTCTGATGTGGAAACAGTTTGAGATCTTCAGATCTGTCCATTCTTTAGTTATGACCAGAAATGTACAGCGACGGGAGACCAGACATTAACTTGTTAAATTCTCTGAATTAAAGTCTTGAAGTTTAAGCCTTCATAACTTGGTGAGTCCTAGACCTATCAGGATGAGACACATATGGTTCTGTTCCAGGAGAACATTGCCTTCTGATGGAAACAGTTTGAATCTTCAGGTCTGTCATTCTTTAGTAATGAACCAGAAATGTACAGCAACGGGAGACCCGACATTAACTTGTTAAATACTCTGATTAATGTCTTGAAGTTTAAGCCTTCATAACTTCGTGAGTCAAGGACCTATCAGGGTGAGACACATATGGTTCTTGTTCAGGAGAACAGTACTTTCTAATGGAACAGTTTGAGAGTATCTTTCAGATCTGTCCCATTCTTAGTTATGACCCAACAATGTACAGCAACGAGAGACGCGACATTAAAATATTAAAAAACTCTGATTAAAGTCTTGAAGTTTAAGCCTTCATAAGTGGGTAAGTTTAGGTCCTATCAAGATGAGACACATATGGTTCTGTTCAGGAGAACTAGTACTTTCTGATGGAAACAATTTGAGATCTTTAGATCTTTCCCTTCTTTAGTTATGACCAGAAATGTACAGCCACGCGAGACCCGACATTAACTTGTTAAAATACTCTGATTAATGTCTTGAAGTATAAGCCTTCATAACTTGGTGAGTTTGGGTCCTATCAGGATGAGACACATATGGTTCTGTTCAGGAGAACCAGTGCTTTTGATGGAAACAGTTTGAGATCTTCAGATCTGTCCATTCTTTAGGTATGACCAGAAATGTACAGTGACGGGAGACCAGACATTAACTTGTTAATATTCTCTGATTAAAGTCTTGAAGTTTAAGCCTTCATAACTTGGTGAGTCCAGGACCTATCAGGGTGAGACACATATGGCTCTGTTCAGGAGAACCAGGTCCTTCCTGATGGAACCAGTTTGAGATCTTTAGTTCATTCCTTTCTTTTGTTATGACCAGAAATGTACAGCACGCGAGACCCGACATTAACTTGTTAAAATACTCTGATTAATGTCTTGAAGTTATAAGCTTCATAACTTGGTGAGTTTGGTCCTATCAGGATGAGACACATATAGTTCTTATTCAGGAGAACCAGTGATTTCTGATGAAACAGTTTGAGATCTTCAGATCTGTCCATTCTTTAGTTCTGACCAGAAATGTACAGCAACGAGAGACACGACATTAAATATTAAAATACTCTGATTAAAGTCGTGAAGTTTTAAGCCTTCATAACTGGGGTAAGTTTAGGTCCTATCAAGATGGAACACATATGGTTCTGTTCAGGAGAACTAGTTACTTTCTGATGGAAACATTTGAGATCTTTAGATCTTTCATTCTTTAGTGATGACCAGACATGTACAGCGAACGGAGACCCGACATTAACTTGTTAAAATACTCTGATTATTGTCTTGAAGTTTAAGCCTTCATAACTTGGTGAGTCCAGGACCTATCAGGGTGAGACAGATATGGTTCTGTTCAGGAGAACCGGTCCTTCCTGATGGAACCAGATTGAGATCTTTAGATCTTTCCTTTCTTTTGTCATGGCCAGAAATGTACAGCAACGTGAGACCCGACACTAAAATATTAAAATACTTTGATTAATGTCTTGAAGTTTAAGCCTTCATAATTTGGTGAGTCTAGGTCCTATCAGGATGACACACATATGGTTCTAATCAGGAGAACCAGTGCTTTGATGGAAACAGTTTGAGATCTTCAGATCTGTCCATTCTTTAGTTATGAACAGAAATGTACAGCAACGGGAGACCCGACATTAACTTGTTAAAATACTCTGATTAATGTCTTGAAGTTTAAGCCTTCATAACTTGGTGAGATTAGGTCCTATCAGGATGAGACACATATGGTTCTAATCAGGAGAACACCAGTGCTTTGATGGAACAGTTTGAGATCTTCAGATCTGTCCATTTCTTTATTATGACCAGAAATGGTACAGCCCCGCGAGGATCCCGACATTACTTGTTAAAATACTCTGATTAATGTCTTGAAGTATAAGCCTTCATAACTTGGTGAGTTTTTGGGGGGTCCTATCAGGGGATGAACACATATAGTTCTGTTCAGGAGAACCAGTGCTTTTTGATGGAAACAGTTTGAAACTTCAGATCTGTCCATTCTTTAGGTATGACCAGAAATGTCTTGAAGGCTTAAACTTCAAGACATTAAAATATTAAAATACTCTGATTAAAGTCTTGAAGTTTAAGCCTTCATATCTGGGTGAGTTTTAGGTCCTATCAGGATGAGAGCACATATGGTTCTGTTCAGGAAGAAACTAGTACTTTCTGATGAAACATTTGAGATCTTTAGATCTTCCCTTCTTTTAGTTATGACACCAGAATTGTAAGAGCGACGAGAGACCGACATTAACTTGTTAAAAAACTCTGATTTAATGTCTTGAAGTGTTAAAGCTTCATAACTTGGTGTGTGAGTTTAGGTCCTATCAGAGATAGACCATATGGTTCTGATCAGGAGAACCGGTACTTTTTCTGATGGAACCATTTTGGATCTTCAGATCCTTCCCGTTTCTATTATTTATGACCAGAAATGTACAACAACGGGGAGAACCGACATTAAAATATTAAAATACTCTGATTAAAGTCTTGAAGTTTAAGCCTTCATAACTTGGTGAGTTTGGGTCGTATCACGATGAGACACATATGGTTGTGTTCAGGAGAACCAATGCCTTCTGATGGACCCCGTTTTTAGATCTTTAGATCTTTCCCTTCTTTAGTTATGACCAGAAATGTACAGCCACGCGAGACCCGACATTAACTTGTTAAAATCTCCTGATTAATGTCTTGAAGTTTAAGCCTTCATAACTTGTGGTTGAGTTTAGGTCGTATCACGATGAGACCCTATGGTTCTCGTTCAGGAGACCTGTGTCCTTTCTGATGGAAACAGTTTGAAATCTTCAGATCTGTCCCTGTCTTTAGTAATGAACAGAAATTTAACAAGCAATGGGAGACCCGACATTACTTGTAAAATATATACTCTGATTAATGTCTTGAGGTTTAAGCCTTCATAACTTTGTGAGGTTTGGGTCCTATCAGGATGAGACACATATGGTTCCTGTTCGGAAGAACCAGTGCTTTTTGATGGAACAGTTTGAGATCTTCAGATCTGTCCCTTCTTTAGGTATGAACCCAGAAATTCTTGAAGGCTTAAACTTCAAGAACATAAATCAGAGTGATATTTTAACAAGTTGATGGTCGGGTGTCTCTTTAAAATATTAAAATACTCTGATTACAATGTCTTGTGAAGGTTTAAGCCTTCATAATCTGGGTTGAGTGTTTTAGGTCCTATCAGATGAGACACATATGGTTCTGTTCAGAGACTAGTACTTTCTGATGGTGAAACAATTTGTAGATCTTTAGATCTTTCCTTCTTTAGTTATGGACCAGATTGTAAAGCGACGGAGACCGACGATACTTGTTAAAATACTCTGATTAATTCTTGAAGGTAAGCCTTCATAACTTGGTGAGATTTAGGTCCTATCAGGGATGAGACATATGGTTCTGATCAGGAGAACCAGTACTTTTCTGATGGAACAGTTTGGGATCTTCAGATCTTCCCGTTCTTTATTTATGAAGCAGAAATGTACAACAACGGAGAACCGACATTAAAATTAGTTAAAATACTCTGATTAAAGTCTTGAAGTTTAAGCCTTCATAACCTTAGGTGAGTTTGGGGTCGTATCACGATGAGTACACATATGGGTTGTGGTTCAGGGGAGAACAATGCCTTCTGATGGCCGCCGTTTTTAGATCTTTAGATCTTTCCTTCTTTAGTTATGACCAGAAATGTACAGCCACGCAGAGACCCCGACATTAACTTGTTAAAATACTCTGATTAATGTCTTGAAGTTTAAGCCTTAATAACTTTTGGTGAGTTTAAGGTCGTATCACGATGAGACACATATGGTTCTGTTCAGGAGAACCTGTGGCCTTCTGATGGAAACAGTTTGAAATCTTCAGATCTGTCCACTTCTTTAGTAATGAACAAAATTTACAGCGAATGGAGACCCGACATTACTTGTTAAAATACTCTGATTAATGTCTTGAAGTTTAAGCCTTCATACTTGTGGAGTTTGGTGTCCTATCAGGATGAGACACATATGGTTCTGTTCAGGAGAAACCAGTGCTTTTTGATATGGGAAACAGTTTGAGATCTTCAGATCTGTCCAATCTTAGGTATGACCAGAAATGTACAGTGACTGGGAGAGTCCAGACATTACTTGTGTTAATAATTCTCTGATTAAAGTCTTGAAGTTTAAGACTTCATAACCTGTGAGTCCAGACCGATCGGGTGAGACACATATGGTTCTGCTCAGGGAACCAGTACTTTCTGATGGAACCAGTTTGGGATCTTCAGATCTTCCCGTTCTTTAGTTTATGTACCAGAAATGTACAAGCAACGGGAGAACCGACATTAAATTATTAAAATACTCTGATAAAGTCTTGAAGTTTAGGCCTTCATAACTTTGGTGAGGTTTTGGGTCCTATCAGGATGAGAACACACATATGGTTCTGATTCAGGAGAACACAGTACTTTTCTGGTGATTACAGTTTGTGATCTTTCAGATCGTCCCATTCTTTAGTTATGACCCACAATGTGTCCAGCCACGAGAGACACGACATTAAATATTAAAATACTCTGATTAAAGTCTTGAAGTTTAAGCCTTCATAACTGGGTGAAGTTTAGGTCCTATCAAGGATGAGTATACACTTATGGGTTCTGTTCAGGGAACTAGTACTTTCTGATGGAAACAATTTTGAGATCTTCAGATCTGTCCATTCTTTGAGTTATGACAGAAATGTACGAAACGGGAGACCCGACATTAACTTGTTAAAATACTCTGAATTAATGTCTTGAAGTTTAAGCCTTCATAACTTGGGAGTTTGGGTCCTATCAGGATGAGACACATATGTGATTCTGTGTCAGGAGGAACCAGTGCTTTTGTGATGGAAACAGTTTGAGATCTTCAGATCTGTCCATTTCTTTCGGTATGACCAGAAAATGTACAAGTGACGGGAGACCAGACATTACTTGTTTAATATTCTCTGATTAAAGTCTTGAAGTTTAAGCCCTTTCATACTTGTGGTGTAGTTTGGGTCCTATCAGGATGAGACACATATGGTTCTATTCAGGAGAACCAGTACTTTCTGATGGATAACAGTTTTGTGAATCTTCAGATCTGTCCATTCTTTTAGTATGACCACAAATGTACAGCAACGGAGACACGACATTGAAAATCATTAAAAATACTCTGAGTAAAGGTCTTGAAGTTTAAGCCTTCATAACTGGGTGAGTTTACAGGTCCTATCAGATGAGACACATATGGTTCTGTTCAGGAGAACTAGTACTTTCCGATGGAACAATTTGAGATCTTTAGATCTTTCCCTTCTTTAGTTATGACCAGAAATTGTGTGCAGCGACGTGAGTGAGACCCGACATTATACTGTTAAAATACTCTGATTAATGTCTTGAAGTTTAAGCCTCATAACTTGTGTGAGTTTAGGGTCGTATCACGATGAGCACGTGTCTATGGTTCTGTTCTTTTTTCAGGAGAACCTGTGCCTTCTGATGGAAACAGTTTGAAATCTTCAGATCTGTCCATTCTTTAGTAATGAACAGAAATTTACAGCAATGGGAGACCCGACATTCTCTTGTTAAAATACTCTGATTAATGTCTTGAAGTTTAAGCCTTCATAACTTGGTGAGTTTGGGTCCTATCAGGATGAGACACATATGGTTCTGTTCAGGAGAACCAGTGCTTTTGATGGAAACAGTTTGAGATCTTCAGATCTGTCCATTCTTTAGGTATGACCAGAAATGTACAGTGACGGGAGACCAGACATTAACTTGTTAATATTCTCTGATTAAAGTCTTGAAGTTTAAGCCTTCATAACCTGGTGAGTCCAGGACCGATCAGGGTGAGACACATATGGTTCTGCTCAGGGGAACCAGTACTTTCTGATGGAACCAGTTTGGGATCTTCAGATCTTCCCGTTCTTTATTTATGACCAGAAATGTACAACAACGGGAGAACCGACATTAAAATATTAAAATACTCTTATTAAAGTCTTGAAGTTTAAGCCTCATAACTTGGTGAGTTTGGGTCCTATCAGGATGAGACCTATGGCCTTTTTCAGGAGAACCAGTACTTTCTGATGATACAGTTTGTGATCTAAATTTCTTCCTTTCTTGGGGGGTTATGACCACAAATGTACAGCAACAGAGCACGACATTGAAATATTAAAATCTCTGATTAAAGTCTTGAAGTTTAAGCCTTCATAACGGGGTATTTTTAGGTCCTATCAAGATGAGACCTTTGGGGGTTCTGTTCAGGAGAACTAGTACTTTCTGATGGAAAAAATTTGAGATCTTTAGATTTTCCCCTTTCTTTTTTAGACCGTTTGTGCAGCGACGAGAGCCCGACATTAATTTTTGTTAAAATACTCTGATTAATGTCTTGAAGTTTTAAGCCTTCATAACTTGGTTTGATTTAGGTCGTACCGATGAGACACATATGGTTCTTTTTCAGGAACCCTTGCCTTCTGATGGAAACAGTTTGAAATCTTTCAGATCTGTCCATTTTTTTAGTAATGAACAGAAATTTACAGCAATGGGAGACCCGACATTAACTTGTTAAAAATACTCTGATTAATTTTTGAAGTTTAAGCCTTCATAATTTGGGTGAGTTTTGGGCCCCCTATCAGATGAGACACATATGGTTCTGTTCAGGAGAACCAGTGTTTTTGATGGAAACTTTTGGGAAATCTTAAATCTGTCCATTCTTTGTTATGACAGAAATTACAGGGAGGGAGACCAGACATTAATTTTTAAAATATTTCTCTGATTAAAGGTCTTGAATTTATTTTTACTTTTTGATGGACCAGTTTTTGAGATCTTTAGATCTTTCCTTTCTTTAGTTATGACAAGAAATGTACAGCGACGGGAGACCCGACATTAAAAAATATTAAAAAATACTCTGATTAAAGTCTTGAAGTTTAAGCCTTCATAACTTGGTGAGTTTAGGTCTATCATCAGGGTGAGACACATATGGTTCTGTTCAGGAGAACCAGTACTTTCTGATGGAACCAGTTTGAGATCTTTAGATCTTTCCTTTCTTTAGTTAATGAAATGTACAGACATTAACGGGAGACATTAAAATATTAAAATTACTTCTAAAAAAAAACTTGATTAAAGTCTTTGACGTTTTTTAAGCCTTTCATAAACTCTGGTGAGTTTAGGACCTATCAGGGTGAGGAGAACATATTTTCCAGTTTGGGAGAACCAGTACTTTCTGATGGAACCAGTTTGCAGATCTTTAGATCTTTCCTTTCTTATAGTTATGACCAGAAATGTAACATGGAGAAACGGGATTAAACATTAAATATTAAAAATACTCTGATTAAAGTCTTGAAGTTTTAGTCCTTCATAACTTGGTTTAGTTTGAGACACCTATCAGGGTGAGACACATATGGTTCTGTTCAGAGGAACCAGTACTTTTTCTGATGGAACCAGTTTGAGATCTTTAGATCTTTCCATTCTTTAGTTATGACCAGAAATGTACAGCGACGGGAGACCCGACATTTAAAATAAAATACTCTGATTAAAGTCTTGAAGTTTAAGCCTTCATAACTTGGTGAGTTTAGGTCCTATCAGGGTGAGACACATATGGTTCTGTTCAGGAGAACCAGTACTTTCTGATGGAACCAGTTTGAGATCTTCAGATCTTTTCTTTTTTAGTTATGACCAGAAATTACATGACAACCAGACCCGACGAGACATTAAAATGATAAAATTATTAAAATTAAAGTCTTTAAAAACTTCATGAGTTTTTCTTAAAGTTTAAGTCTTATAACTTGGTGAGACACATAGGGGACCTATTTCTGTTGAGACACACCAGTACTTTCTGATTCAGGAGAACAGACTTTTTTTGATGTTTCTTCAGTTTGATCTTTCTTTCAGAGTTCTTTACCATTCTTTACAGTTATGACCAGAAATATACAGAAATTTTAAATTAACTTATTAAAATACTCTGATTAAAGTCTTGAAGTTTAAGCCTTCATAACTGGTGAGTTTAGGTCCTATCAGGGTGAGACACACACATATGGTTCTGTTCAGGAGAACCAGTACTTTCTGATGGAACCAGTTTGAGATCTTTAGATCTTTCCATTCTTTAGTTATGACCAGAAATGTACAGCAACGGGAGACCCGACATTAAAATATTAAAATACTCTGATTAAAGTCTGATTAAAGTCTTTAAAGTTTAAAGCCTTGGTATTTAGGTGAGACACATCAGGTGAGGACATATGGTTTCAGGAGAACCAGTACTTTCTGATGGAACAGTTTTTGATGGATCTTCAGATTTTTTCAGGGAGATTTTATCTTTCTGATGGAATCCCAGTTGAGAGATCTTTCAGATCTTGACCAGTTTTAGTGATGACCAGAAATGTAAACACTAGGAGGAACCCGACATTAAAAACTTATTAAATTTTAGTCTTGAGTTTAAGTCTTGAAGTTTAAGCCTTCATAACTTGGTTTAGTCCTTTTAGGACCTATCAGGGTGAGGAACATATTCTTTCTTTTTTTTCTTTTGATGGACCAGTTTGAGATCTTTAGATCTTTTTTCTTTAGTTATGACCAGAAATGTACAGCAACGGGAGACCCGACATTAAAATATTAAAATACTCTGATTAAAGTCTTGAAGTTTAAGCCTTCATAACTTGGTGAGTTTAGGTCCTATCAGGGTGAGACACATATGGTGTTCAGGAGAAACTGATACTGAACTTTCTGATGGAGTTTGAGATCTTTAGATCTTTCATTCTTTAGTTATGACCAGAAAGTAGCAACGGGAGACCCGACACATTAAAATATTAAAATTAAAAATTAACTCTGATTAAAAAAGTCTTGAAGTTTAAAGTCTTTGAAGTTTAAGCCTTCATACACTTGGTGAGTTGGAACCA
Source organism: Crenichthys baileyi (assembly GCA_036173005.1). Classification (NCBI taxonomy): domain Eukaryota; kingdom Metazoa; phylum Chordata; class Actinopteri; order Cyprinodontiformes; family Goodeidae; genus Crenichthys; species Crenichthys baileyi. The sequence continues at coordinate 226,039 of JAHHUM010001855.1, read as the reverse complement.
GTACTTTCAGGGTGAGAACATATCTTTTCTGTTCAGGGAGAACCCAGTACTTTCTGATGGAACCAGTTTTGAGATCTTTAGATCTTTCCATTCTTTAGTTATGACCAGAAATGTAATAATTAAAAACATTAAATTAAAATTACTCTGAGTTTAAAGTCTTGAAGTTAAAACCTTCATAACTTGGTGAGTTTAGGTCCTATCAGGGTGAGACACATATGGTTCTGTTCAGGAGAACCAGTACTTTCTGATGGAACCAGTTTGAGATCTTTAGATCTTTCCTTTCTTTAGTTATGACCAGAAATGTACAGGACGGGAGACCAACATTAAAAACTCTTAAAATACTCTGATTAAAAGTTGAAGTTTAAGCCTTTAAAACCTTGTTGAGTTTAGGTCCTATCAGGGTGAGACACATATGGTTCTGTGAGGTTTCAGGGAACAGTATCTTTTTTGAGACACAGTTTCTTTCTTGATCTTTCAGAGGAGAACCAGTTTACTGATGATGGAACCAGTTTTCTTTCTTCAGATAGTTATGACCAGAAAAACTTACAGATTATGACCAGAAATTATTAACATTAAAAATTAAAAATTAAAATTAAAAGTCTTTTTAACTCTGAGTTTAAAGTCTTGAAGTTTAGGTCCTTCATAACTTGGTGAGTTTAGGTCCTTATGGTTCTGTGAGACAGTTTGGTTCTGTTTCAGGAGAACCAGTACTTTCTGATGGAACCAGTTTGAGATCTTTAGATCTTTCCTTTCTTTAGTTATGACCAGAAATGTACAGCAACGGGAGACCCGACATTAAAATATTAAAATACTCTGATTAAAGTCTTGAAGTTTAAGCCTTCATAACTTGGTGAGTTTAGGTCCTATCAGGGTGAGACACATATGGTTCAGGAGAACCAGTACTTTCTGATGGAACCAGTTTGATTTCTGAGTTTGAGATCTTCTTTTTTCTTTTAGATCTTTCCTTTCTTTAGTACATGAACAGAACCCGACACAAAGAAAAAAAAATTTAAACTGATTAAATTTAACTTTAACTTTAAAAGTCTTGAGGTTAAGCCAGGTCTACTTGAGTGAGTTTTAGGTTCCTTCAGGGTTTGTACAGACACTTTATGATTTTCTCTTTCAGGGAGAATCTTTTTTTTTGATGAACCAGTTTTGAGATCTACAGATTTTTACCATTCTTTAGTTATGACCAAAATTACATACGACACGGGAATTAAAATATTAACTCTTTAAAGTTTACTGAAAATTAAAGTCTTGAAGTTTAAGCCTTCATAACTTGGTGAGTTTAGGTCCTATCAGGGTGAGACACACATGGTTCTGTTCAGGAGAACCAGTACTTTCTGATGGAACCAGTTTGAGATCTTTAGATCTTTCCATTCTTTAGTTATGACCAGAAATGTACACAGACAGACAACGGGAGACCCGACATTATTAATTAAATACTCTAATTACTCTGATTAAAGTGAAGTTTAAGCCTTCATAAAGTCTTGAAGTTCATAAGGCCTTGAGACACAATGGTTGGTGGTGAGATCACACCATATGGTATCATGGGGTTTGGAGACACATATGACTTTCAGATCTTTCAGGAGAACCTTTTTCTTTTTTGATGGAACCAGTTTTGAGAAGATGGGAAGATTTTTTCTTTTTTTAGTTATGAAAAAATTAAATAAACTGGGATTAAAAATTAAAAGTGTTAAGTTTACTCTGAGTTTAAAGTCTTGAAGTTTTCCTTCATGTTCTTGTGAGTGATCAGGTTCACTATCAGTTTTGAGACACAGATTTTCTTTTCAGGAGAACCTTTTTTTTGATGGAAGTTTCAGATCTTTTAGATCTTTACAGACCTTTTCTTTATATGACCAAAATGTACAGCGACGGGAGACCCGAAAATTAAAATTAAAATACTCTGATTAAAGTCTTGAAGTTTTTAAGCCTTCATAACTTGGTGAGTTTAGGTCCTATCAGGGTGAGACACATATGGTTCTGTTCAGGAGAACCAGTACTTTTGATCTGATGGAACCAGTTTGGGATTTAGATCTTTCCATTCTTTTTGACCAGAATCTTACAGTATTTCATTACCAGACCAGAAGTACAAATGACAAAATGAGAAAAAAAATACTTAGTTTAAAATAATTCTGATTAAAGTCTTAAAGTTTAAGTCTTGAGTTTAAGTTTAGGTCCTATCAGTTTCAGGGTGGTTCATTCAGATGACCATTTAGTTCAGTGGAAGTCAGGTTGAGACAGACATGGTTTTCTTTTCAGGAGAACCAGTATCTTTTTTGATGGAACCATTTTGAGATCTTTCCAGAGATCTTTCCATTAAAGTTAGAAAAGAAATTACATAAAGGAGAATTTAAAATTAAAAATTAAAATACTCTGATTAAAGTCTTGAAGTTTAAGCCTTTCTTTGGTGAGTTTAGGTCCTATCAGGGTGAGACACATATGGTTCTTTCAGGAGAACCAGTACTTTCTGATGGAACCAGTTTGAGATCTTTAGATCTTTCCCTTTTCTTTAGTTATGACCAGAAATGTACAGCGACACGGGAGACCCGACATTAAAATATTAAAAACTCTGATTAAAGTCTTGTTTAAGCCTTCATAACTTTGAAGTTTAAGTCCTTGGTGAACAGTTTAGGTCCTGAGGTTTAGGACACTATCTTGGGGTGGAGGGAACCAGTCTTTCTTTCTGTTTCAGGAGAATTTCATTTTTTCTGATGGAACCAGTTCAGAGATCTTTTTAGATTTTTAGTTTTCTTTTAAAAGAAAAGAAATTAAAATTAAGTAAAATTAAAGTCTTAAAGTTTACCTTGACATTAAACTTTTAAGTTTTAAGTTCTGATAAAGTCTTGAAGTTTAACCTTCATACTTGGTGAGTTTAGGTCCTATCAGGGTGAGACACATATGGTTCTGTTCAGGAGAATGTCTTTACTTTTTGATGGACCAGTTTTGAGATCTTTAGATCTTTCCTTTCTTTAGTTATGAACAGAAATGTACAGCAACGGGAGACCCGACATTAAAATATTAAAATACTCTGATTAAAGTCTTGAAGTTTAAGCCTTCATAACTTGGTGAGTTTAGGTCCTATCAGGGTGAGACACATATGGTTCTGTTCAGGAGAACCAGTACTTTCTGATGAAACCAGTTTTTGAGATTTAGATTTAGATCTTTTTCTTTTTTGAGTTATTTTATGACACCGAATGACCGAAAGTAAACATAAAATATTAAAATAAACTGATTAAAGTCTTGAAAATTAGCCTTCATAAGTTTAAAGTCTAGGAAGTTTTTCCTTCATAACTGTTTGGGTGGTTTTCATGGGTTCTGTTATCAGGATGAGAACAGTTTATCTTTTCTGTTCAGATTTCCATTCTTTTCTTTTTGATCAGAATACTTTAGTTTTCAATATTTAGATCCGACATTTAAATAAAGACTGATTAAAATTGAAAAAGTTTTTAAACCCTTAAGTTTAAACTTGTTAAGTTTACTTCTTGATTAAAGTCTTGAAGTTTTAGGTCCTTCAGTAACTTGGACACAGTTTAGGTGGTTCTTTTGAGATCATATCTTTTTTTCAGGAGAACTTTTTTTTAGATGGATAGTTTTGACTTTCAGAAATGTACAGCAACGGGAGACCCGACATAAAATATTAAAATACTCTGATTAAAGTCTTGTTTAAGCCTTCAAAGCCTGAGTTTATAACTTTGGTGAGTTTAGGTCCTATCAGGGTGAGACACATATGGTTTCTGTTCAGGAGAACTTTTCTTTCTGATGGATTTTGAGATCTTTAGATTTCTTCATTCTTTTTCCTTTTCTTTAGTTATGACCAGAAATGTACAGCGAATTAATTAAATTAAAATATAAAAAATACTTCTGATTAAGCCTTCTTGAAGTTTAAGCCTTCATAACTTGGTGAGTTTAGGTCCTATCAGGGAGTGACAGATATGGTTCTGTTCAGGAGAACCAGTACTTTCTGATGGAACCAGTTTGAGATCTTCAGATCTTTCCTTTCTTTAGTTATGACCAGAAATGTACAGCAACGGGAGACCCAACATTAAAATATTAAAATACTCTGATTAAAGTCTTGAAGTTTAAGCCTTCATAACTTGGTGAGTTTAGGTCCTATCAGGGTGAGACACATATGGTTCTGTTCAGGAGAACCAGTACTTTCTGATGAACCAGTTTGAGATCTTTAGATCTTTCTTTTTAGTTATGACCAGAAATTCAGCAGTACACCAGACAGACCGTAACATTAAACGACGGGAATAACCTGAAAATTAAAACTTGATTAAAAAATTAAAGTCTGAAGTTTAACTTAACTTGGTGAGTTTAGTTTAGGTCCTTCATAATGGTTTGGTTCAGTTTTTTAGGGTACTTTCCTACTTTCAGGGTGAGATTTTTGATGGTTTTTTTTTTTTCAGAACCTTCTTTCTTTTTGATGGAACCAGTTTTTGAGATTTTCAGATTTTTACTTTCTTAAAGTTATGACCAGAAATTTACAAAACTTAAAATACCTGATTAAACATTAACTTTTTAAAATACTTCTTGATTAAAGTCTTGAAGTTTAAACCTTCATAACTTGGTGAGTTTACTTTCCTATCAGTGGTGAGACACATATGGTTTTCTGTTCAGGAGAACCAGTCTTTCTGATGGAACCAGTTTGAGATCTTTAGATCTTTCCTTTCTTTAGTTATGACCAGAAATGTACAGCGAACGGGAGAAACATTAAAATATTAAAAATTCTGATTAAAGTCAGTTTAAGCCTTCATAAAACTTTTTAGGTCCTTAGGGGTCAGGGTTCAGGGTACACATATGGTTCTGTGAGACAGAACCACATTTCTTTGGATGGACCAGTTGAGAAATCTTTCTTTTTCTTTCCATTTTTAGTTTTGACCAGATCTTTTAGATCTAGACCCCATTTCTTTAAATTAAAGAAATGAATAATTAAAAAATTTGAACCTAATTACATTAACTGTATTAAAACTTCTTCTGAGTTTTAAAGTTTAAGTTTAGTCCTTCTTCATAGACTTTTCAGTTTCAGGACCTTTTTCTTCAGAGACTTTCTCTTTCTTTTCTTGAGAACCAGTTTGAGATCTTTCTTTACTTTTTGATGACAGAAAGTTTTGAGATCTTCAGAGAAATTTACTTTAAAGACCAGAAATAAAATATAGGAAATACCTGAATTAAAACTTGTTAAAAACTTCTTGTTTAAAGTCTTGAAGTTTAACCTTCATAACTTGGTGAGGTATCAGGGTGAGAGACATGGTTATGTTCTGTTCAGGGGAACCAGTACTTTCTGATGGAACCAGTTTGAGATCTTTAGATCTTTCCATTCTTTAGTTATGTTATGACCAGAAATGTACAGCAGAAGGAGTACACATTAAATATTAAAATATTAAAAATTAAAACTTATTAAAATTAAAGTCTTTTTAAGCCTTTTAAAGTTTTAAGTTTATTATTCATAACTATGGTTCTGTTTAGGAACACTTTCATGGGTGAGACATTTTTCTTTTTCTGTTCAGGGAGAACTTTTCTTTTTTGATGGAGACCAGTTTTTGAGATTTAGATCTGACCATTATTTTAGAAAATGATTAAAATGTATTAAAACAGGAGAAAAACATTAAAAGTTTAAGTTTTACTCAGATTAAAGCCTTGAAGCTTAAGCCTTCATCATTTGGTGAGTTTAGGTCCTATCAGGGTGAAACACATATGGTTCTGTTCAGGAATTCCCGTACTTTCTGATGGAACTGGTTTGAGATCTTTAGATCTTTCCATTCTTTAGTTATGACCAGAAATGTACAGCAACGGGAGACCCGACATTAAAATATTAAAATACTCTGATTAAAGTCTTGAAGTTTAAGCCTTCATAACTTGGTGAGTTTAGGTCCTATCAGGGTGAGACACACATGGTTCTGTTCAGGGGAAGTACTTTCTCTGGGTTTGGAACCAGAGAGTTTCTTTCCATTACCTTTTCTTTGACCATTGAAATGTAATCATTCTTTTTTAGATTTTTTTTCTGACCAAAAACCAGAAGTTGAAAGAAATAACTTAAAAAAAAAAATTAACTTAAAAAATTTTTTTCTTTTAAGTTTAAAGTAGTTGAAGTTCATAACAGGTGAGGGTGAGAGTTTTAGGACTTCAGGGTTGGAACCAGTTGAGATCTTTCTTTTCTTTTCAGGAGATTTTTCTTTTGATGGACCTTTTTTGAGATCTTTGAAGAGAGACCAAAATTATTGAGACAGAAATTAACAGGAGACTTGTTAAAAATTAAATTAAAACTCTTTAAAGTTTAACTTTCTGTTTAAAGTCTTGAAGTTTAAGGGTTCAGATAACTTCAGTGAGTTTAGGTCCTATCAGGTTGAGACACATATGGTTCTTCAGGGAACCAGTACTTTCTGATGGAACCAGTTTGAGATCTTTAGATCTTTCCATTCTTTAGTTATGACCAGAAATGTACAGTACAGGGAGACAGCGACGGGAGACATTAACATAAAAAAATATTAAAAATTACTCTGATTAAAGTCTTGAAGTTTAAGCCTTCATAACTTGGTGAGTTTAGGTCCTATCAGGGGGACCTATCAGGGGTTGAGACACATGTTTCTGTTCTGTTCAGGGAACCAGTCTTGAACCAGGATCTTTCTTTTTTGATGGAACCAGTTTTTGAGATCTTCAGATCTTTTTTTTCTTTAGTTATGACCAGAAATGTACATAAACGGGATTAAACGAAAATTAAAATATTAAAAAGTTTAAACTTCTTGAGTTTAAGGTCCTTAAAGTCTTGAAGTTTAAGCCTTCATAACTTGGTGAGTTTTATGGTTCAGGGTGAGACAACCATGGTTCTTTTCAGGAGAGTACTTTCTTTGATGGACCAGTTTTTGAGATCTTTAGATCTTTCTTTCCTTTCTTTAGTTAGAGACCAGAAATGTACAGCAACGGAGAGACATTAAAATATTAAAATACTCTGATTAAAGTCTTGAAGTTTTTAAGCCTTCATAATTGGTGAGTTTAGGTCCTATCAGGTTTATAGAGTGAGACACATGGTTCTGTTCACATGGTTTCAGGGTTTCAGTACTTCTGGAACTACTTTAGATGGAACAGTTTGAGATCTTTAGATCTTTATCTTCAGATTTTAGACCAGACCATTACAGAATGACGGGAGATTAGACATAAATTGAACTTAAAATAATATTAAAACTTGATTAAAGTTTTACTTTAACTTAAAGTTTAGGAAGTTTAAGCCTTGGTACAGTTTGGTGAGTTTAGGTCAGTTCAGGGGAGAGACACATCTTTCTTTTCAGGAGGAACCATCTTTAGATGATGGAACCTTTTTTGAGATCTTTCAGATCTTTCTTTCCTTTCTTTAGTTATGACCAGAAATGCACAGCGACGGGAGACCCGATATTAAATTAAAATATTAAAATACTCTGATTAAAGTCTTGAAGTTTAAGCCTTCATAACTTGGTGAGTTTAGGTCCTATCAGGGTGAGACACATATGGTTCTGTTCAGGAGAACCAGTACTTTCTGATGGAACCAGTTTGAGATCTTTAGATCTTTTCTTTCTTTAGTTATGACCAGAAATGTACAACAGAAAGACAGACAGAGACCCGACATTAAAATATTAAAAACTCTATTAAAGTCTTGAAGTTTTGCCTTTTAAAGTCTTTTAGTTTCCTATCAAGGTGAGGTAGGTTATGTCAGTTCAGGGACAGGGTCAGGTACTATCATGGTTCTGACACATGTGGACTGTTACATTCTGTTTCATTTCTTTCAGTTCTTTCTTTTTTCTTCATGGATCTTTAGTTTGAGATCTTTATTTCATTTTCTTTTTTTAAAATGAACCGATTAAATGTAAAGAGACTATAAAATTAACCCTGACATTAAACTTCATTTAAAGTTTTTAACTCTGTTTAAAGGTGAGAAGTTTAAACCTTCATATGTTTGGTGAGTTTAGGTCCTTCTTTTCAGGGAGATCACATATGGTTCTTTCAGGAGAACCAGTATTTCTGATGGAACCAGTTTGAGATCTTTAGATCTTGACCATTCTTTAGTTATGACAGAAATGTACAGCGACGGGAGACCCTGAATTCTTATTAAATTAAACTTGATTAAAGTCTTGAAGTTTAAACTTCATAACTTGAGTTTAGGTCCTGGGTGAGACACACATGGTTCTGTTCAGAGGGACTTTACAGGGAACTGATGGAACCTTTTTTTTGATCTTTAGATCTTTTCCAGATCTTTAGTTATGACCAGAAATGATACAGAATGAAGGAGACCAGAAAATTACATACATTAAATATTAAAATATAAATTGAAAGTTTAAGTTTATTAAAAAAGTTTTACTTTGCCTTTAAAACCCCCGGGGGGAAAAAAAAAAAAGGGGTTTTTTTTTTTAAAAAAACCCAAAAATTTTCCCAAAATTTTTTTAAAAAATTCCCCTTTTTTTTTTTCCCCCCAAACTTTTTTTTTTTTTAAAAAAAAAAAAAAATTTTTTGGGAAAAAGGGGGGCCAAAAAACCCCGGGGGGGTTTTTGGGGAAAAATTAATTTTAAATTTTCCCGATTAAAGTTTTTTTTAAAAAAAAAACCCCAAAAAGGGGGTTTCCCCCCCCAAAAACCCCTTTTTTAAAAAAATTTTTTTCTTGTTTTTTTTTTAAAAAAAAAACCCGGGGAAAAAAAAAAAAAAAACCCCAAAAAATTTTAAAAATTTTTAAAAAAATTTTGTTTTTGGTTTTTTGAATTTTTTTTTTGGGGTTTTTTTTTTTTAAATTTTTTTTTAAATTTTTTTTTTTGGGGGGGGGAAAAACCCCCAAATTTTTTTTAAAAAAAAAAATTTGGGAAAATTTTAAAAACCCCCCCGGGGGGTTGGTTTGAATTTTGGGGGGGTTTTTTTGGGAAAAAAAAAAGAGGCCCTTTTTTTTTTCCCCCTTTTGGAATCCCTTTTGGGGGGGGAAAACCCTTTTTTTTTTTCCCCCCCCCCGGGGTTTTTTTTGGGGTTTTTTCCTTTTTTTTTGGTTTTTTTTTTTTTTTTTTTTTTTTCCCCTTTTTTAACCCCCCAAAAAAAAAAAACCCTTTTTTGGGCCCAAACATTCCCCAAAAAAAAAAAAAGGCCCCCCGGGGGGGTTTTGGGAAAAAAAAAATTTTTTTTCCTTTTCCCCCTTTTTTGGTAAAAAGTTTTTTTTCCCTTTTTTTAAATCCCCTTGGGCCCGAAAAAATTTTAAACCCCCCTTTTTTTTTGGGTTTTAAAATTTTTGGGGGGGTTTTTTTGGGGAAAACTTGGTTTGCCGGGGCCCTTTTTTTAAAAAAAAAAAAAACCCCCCCGGGCCCCGGGGTTTTTAAAAAAAAAAGGGGGGGCCCCCCCAAAATTTTTTGGGGGGAATTTTTTTAAAACCCCCCGGGGGGGCCAAAAAGGGGCCCCCCAAAAAAAAAAATTTTTGGGAAAATTTTGGGTTTTTCCCCCCCCTTTTTTAAAAAAAAAAAAAGGGGGGAAAAAAAAAAAAAAATTTTTGGGGGGGGCCCCAAACGGGGGGCCCCCCAAAGGGAAAAAAAAAAAAAAAGGGGGGGGAACCCAAAACCCCCCAAAAAAAATTTTTTTGGGCCCCGGGGGGGGGAAAAAAAAAATTAAAAAGGAGAAAAAATTTTAAAAAACCCCCAAAAAAAAAAAATTTAAAACCCCCAAAAAAAAAAATTTTTTTTTTTTAAAAAATTTTTTTTTCCCCCTTTTTTTAAAAACCCCCCCCCCCCAAGGCCCGGGGAAAAAAAAAATTTTTTTTTTTTTTTAAAAATTTTTTTGGGGGGTTTAATTTTTTAAAGGGGGTTGGGGGCCTTTTTCCCAAAACCCCTTTAAAAAATTTTTTTTTTCCTTTTTAAAAAAAAAAAAAAAACCCCAAAAAAAAAAAAAAAAATTTTTTAAAGCCTTAAAAAATTTTTTGGTTTTGGGTTAAAAACCCCAAAGGGGGGGGGGGCCCCCCCTTTTTGGGAAACATTTTGGGAAAACTTCCCCCCTTTTTTTTTAAAAAATTAAGGGGGGAAAAAAAATTTTTAAATTTTTGATTAAATCCTTTAAGTTTAAGCCTTCATACTTTGGGGAGTCCAGACCATCAGGGTGAGACACATATGGGTTTTGCTCGGGGAACCATACTTTGATGGAACCAGTTTTGGGGTCTTCAGATCTTCCCGTTTTTTATTTTTGACCAAAAAGTACAAAAAAAGGGAGAACCGAAATTAAAATATTAAAATTCTCTGATTAAAGTCTTGAATTTTTAAAACCTTTTATTGAGGAATTTTGGGGGCCCATAGGATGAGGGCACTATTTGGTTTTTGGTTTGGAGAAAATATTAAATTTCCCCTTTGGCCAGTTTGAGTTCTTTTTGATCCCTTTCCCCTTCTTTTTTATGACCAGAAATTTTTCAACAAAGGGAAACCCGACATTAAAATATTAAAATAAATTGATTTAAAGGGCTTGAATTTTAAACCTTCATAAAATGGGGGAAATTTGGGCCTATCAAGGGTGAGACACAATGGTTCTTTCAGGAGAACCATCTTTGATGGGAAAAAGTTTGGAACTTCAGATCTGTCCATTTTTAGGTTTGACCCAAAAAATTTCAGCAAAGGGAGACCAAAATTAATTTTTAAATTCTTGATTAAAGTCTTAAGTTAAAAACCTTCATAACTTTGGGGAGTCCCGGACCTATCAGGGGGAGGGAAATATGGTTTGTCAGGGGAACCGTCTTTGATGAACCAGTTTGGATCTTAGATTTCCCTTCTTTGTTATGACCAGAAATGTACAACAACGGGAGAACCGCATTAAAATATTAAAAAACTTATAAAATTTGAAGGGTTAAAACCTTATAACTGGGGGATTTGGTTTTTTATCGGATGAGACACATAGGTTCTTTCAGGGAAATATTACTTCGGTTTGGAAAAAATTTTTATTTTTAGATTTTTTCATTTTTGGTTTAACAGAAAGGTAACAACAGCCCGAATTAAAATATTAAAAAACTTGATTAAATCTTGAAGTTTAAAATTATAATTGGGGAGTTTGGGGCCCATCAAGGAAACCCATGTTCTGTTTAGGGGAACCCTCCCTTTCTTGAAAATTGGATATCGGTCTGTAATTTATTAAGTCATCTCGATCAAGCGAAGGTTTTTAAGCAAAGGTTTAATTACAGCTACCTAAAAGCTTGTGGTACATATCCATTTACTAAGGATATATTAATCATATCTAAAATGGGGCTGGTAATCAGAGGGAACACTTCCTTAAAAAATTTTGGTTGGGATTGGGGTCTAACATACAAGTTGAAGGTTTAGATAAAGCTAATATTTCTGATAACTCAGGAAGCTCCACAGGATCAAACAGTCCAAAACACAGATCAGGTTCTACAGTTATTTCCAATGTTGTCTCACTTGTTGAGGATGAAGTAATCATCTCTGGGAGATTGTCAAAGATTTTCTTCTTAATAGAATCAATTTTATTTTGGAAGAATCCCATAAAATCATGACTGCTGAGAGCTAAGGAATGGATGGCTCAACAGAGCTATGACTCTGTGTAAGTTTTAGCAACTGTACTAAAGAAAAACCTAGGATTATTCTTGTTCTCTTCTATTAAGGATGAGAAATAAGCTGTTCTAGCTTGGTGAAGTGTTCCTTTTTATACAACAGTAGGCTATTTTTCCAGATTAAGTAGGAATCCTCTAGGTGTGTAGAGCGCCCATTTTCGCTCCAATTTTCTAACATTGTGCTTTAAAGTACGCAGCTCTGAATTAAACCAGGGGGCCTGCCTCCTATGATAATTTCCTTCTTTTTCAAGGGGGGCTGCATTGTCTAATGCACCAACGCAATGATGAAGTAACACTCTGAACCAAGAGAATCAATTTGTGAAGGAGAAGAAACAAAATTATTGCCCTCCACTCTGTTTTTCTGTGATAATGAGCAAATTAAAGTGGAACAGATTCTTTAAAGGTTGTTACAGCATCGTCTGATAATGATCTACTATAATGAAATTTTTCTTTCAGGTGTGGGAGTACTTGGGTTAAATTAAACTCAAAGGTTATTAAAAAATGGTCAGACAGCACAGGGTTTGTGAGAAAATATTGTAATGTCTGTACACTCAATGCCATATGTCAGCACAAGGTCCAGAGAATGAAGACAAAACGTGGGTAGGTTTGTTAATGTTTTGAGTAAACCCAAATTGAGTCTAAGATACCATTAAAGGCTATATTTAAGCTATCACTTTCAGTGTCAACATGAATGTTAAAATCCCCCACTATAATAACTTTATCTGTATTTAACACTAAATCAGATAAAAGGTCTGAAAACTGATCTATAAATTGAGAGTAAGGGCCTGGTGGACGGTACAAAACAACAAAACAGAAGGGGTTTTAGTGCTTTGCAATTTGGATGAGGAAACTGAGGATTAAATATTCAAAAGAGTTGTAGCTATTGATTGGTCTGGGACTAGTCAATAAATCGGACTGAAAGATGGTTGCTACTCCTCCTCCTCGCCCAGTATTTCGAGGAATGTGAAAATTTAAATATTTAGTAGGAGTAGACTCATTTATAGTAACATAATCCTCTTGCTGCAGCCAGGTTTCTGTGAGGCAAAATAAATCAATCTGATTGTCACAAATCAGGTCACTAACTAGCAAAGTCTTTGAAGAGAGAGATCTTATGTTCAGTAAGCCACATTTAATTGTTTTATTTTTATCTTTAGTCTGAGTTGTGTTTATTTTTTATGAGATTTTCCTGATTTTCCTCTTTTTAGATTATTTTTTAAATCTATTCAATTTTGGCCGTGGGCGAGACACTGTCTTAATAGGGTAATGGGTGGGTAGCAGTACAGAAGCTGCAGAGAGGAGTGTTAAACTACGACCCTGCTTCCTGGTCTGAACCCTGGGTTGTCAGAGTTTGGAGAACTAATAAATTCGGCCAGATTCATAAAAAGAAGAGCTGCTCCATCCAAAGTGGGATGTATGCCGTCTCTCCGGATCAGACCAGGTTTTTCCCCCAAAATGTTCGCCAATTTATCAATGTAGCCCACATCGTTTTCTGGACACCACCTAGACAGCCAGCGGTTGAATGACAGCATGCGGCTAAACATGTCGTCACTGGTCAGATCGGGGAGGGGACCAGAGAAAATTATGGAGTCCGACATTGTTTTGGCAAACTTACACACCGAAGCAACACTAACTTTAGTGACCTCCGATTGACGTAACCGGGTGTCATTACCGGGCCAGCGTGAATAACGATCTTACTGTATTTACGCTTATCCTTAGCCAGCAGTTTCAGGTAGGATTTGATGTCGCCCGTTCTGGCCCCTGGCAGACATTTGACTATGGTCGCTGGTGTCCCCTAGTGCCACGTTTCTGACTATGGAGCTGCCAATTACCAGAGTTGGCTTCTCAGCGGGTGTGTGTCTCTGAGCGGGGAAATCTATTAGAAACGCAGACGGGTTGGTGGTGACCTGTGGGCTGAGATCTAAGACTATGCTTCCTACGTACCGTCACCCAGCCGGCCTGAGATCCCGGCTGCGCGGGTTCTGCCGGAGGACTGCTACGGGAGCTACCCTCGGTGGCTCCGCGCTGGCTAAGGGGCCTCGGCTATCTGCTGGTTTTTCAACAGCGCGGGCCGGGCCTCCAAATCCGACACCCTCGCCTCCAAAGCTACAAAAATGCTACATTTATTACACGTACCATTATCACTAAAGGAGGCAGAGGAGTAACTGAACATCTGACACAGAGAGCAAGAGAGAGGAGGAGACTCAGAAAGAGAAACAGCAGAACGGGTAGCCATGGTGGAGCTAAAGCTAACGCTAAGCTAGCGACCCCTTACCACTACTAGAAAAAACCGTGTAAAAAACGGAGAGTCGCCAAACGTTAAATACAGCAACAGAAAGTATGTGTTTTAACGTGCTTATGTATTATAACAAGTAAGAGATATCAAAGTAGAGAGAAATCAGATCAAACGAGAGAGCCTTCACACACCACACAATCCACCAAGTGCAAAACAGGAAGTGACGAATACGCCTTACCACGCCTCCAACAACAGGAGGATTCCAATCCAATCTTGCCGTTAGATTTCGTAATGGCAAGAACCATCTTTCCCTTCTTTAGTTATGACCAGAATTGTACAGCGACGAGAGACCCGACATAAACTTGTTAAAATACTCTGATTAATGTCTTGAAGTTTAAGCCTTCATAACTTGGTGAGTTTAGGTCCTATCAGGATGAGAAACATATGGTTGTGTTCAGGAGAACCAGTGCCTTCTGATGGACACAGTTTGAGATCTTTAGATCTTTCCCTTCTTTAGTTATGACCAGAAATGTACAGCCACGCGAGACCCGACATTAACTTGTTAAAATACTCTGATTAATGTCTTGAAGT